>JAIUZE010070493.1:0-93710 GCA_022085475.1 Heliosperma pusillum | reverse complement strand
CTCCGTCTTCATAATAATTAATTACAAAAAGATATAAATAAAATTCCTATTATACATTTGATCTAAAATGAAATTAAAATATCACAAACGGCGATACGAGATCGCAAATAAAATTACAACCGAATCGATATTCCCTTACATTACGGGTAATACCGATTAAAATAATCTAGGCCATACTAGGTACAACTTGCATAAAAAATTAAATAAATGACATTCATTCATTCAACAATAACAACATAAATAACATGTTGTACAAATCATGCCAAAATCGCCCTTAACACTTATCATGCTCATTCTAGCTCGGTTTTATGGATTTTATCGATTTTTACCCATTAAAAATCAATAATCAACACTTAAGTCGTATTTAAGCTCAAACTAATTATCTAAACTGATTTAGAAATAAAAATTAGTCCCCACTAACTTTGTTTGTATTTAATTAGTTCGAATTGATCGTATTTGCTAAATATAGAGGTTTAATCATAACATTTATGAAATAAACCCAAAATAAAATATAAAACTCATAAAAATTTGAAACCAAAAATTTTGTACATTCTGGAACATTTACAGGAACTCTAAAAAACAGAAACATTTGCCCAAAAATTTTGAATAAATTTTATGAACAAATAACATAGTATTCAACGATTTTATCAAATAAAAACCATTAAATATAGTAAAATAGTGAAACAAATTATAAAATTTCACCAAGATGATATAAATCATATTATATAATGTACCATAAAATTTCAAGACCAGAAAAGGACTTTTAAGTTTTATGATCATAATAATCTCACTTTATTGACTTTTATCTTATAAAAATCAATCATCATGCAAGACTTAATTAAAAGTCACTAAATTTTACATAAAGTATATAAAACATTCATGTGAGGTCATATCAAAATTTCATGTCCAGAATCAACATACAACTATTTTTAGTTAACTTTTAACATAAAATATGCATATTAACATGATTTAAAGGCCATAAATCAAAATAAATAGCAAATTAATCCATAAAATCACCAAATTTTACCACAACCATTTTGAGGTCAGTAGGTATGCATGAAAATCAAAAATTTCGTGCAAACTAATTTTTAACACAAATTTTCAATTTTACCCAAGTTATCGTATAACTCGATTTTAATGCCTAAAATCGACATGCATGTAACAATTGAGCTCTGATACCACATGAAAGTCCTAGACCTCTAATTATACTCCTATAATTAGTTCATTAAATTACATTAACTTAATGATTTAGGATCTAGTTATCATGCATGCAAATATAAAAGCATAAAAGAAAAGATAAGACGAAAACATCCTTACATGGGGTATTTTCGGTTCAATATGGGCACAATAAGAACTCCTTCTTATTATTCTTGAGCATGAAATTGATAGATGATCCTCCATAAAACAACCTCCAAAGTAGAAGGTCTCCTTCATGTTGCACCCAAGATTAAACATAAATAATCTTACCTTATTATTAACTAGATAATAAGTAAGACATAATACTACTAATATTTGTATATTACTACTCTAGTAATATGTATGAATATTAGTTTGCATGTGAGTTTTAGAGAGAAGTTGGAGGTTTTAGAAAGAAGAAGAAAATAAGCATAATGAAGTGGTAAAAAAATGAACAACTTTTGCTCTATTTAAGGCCAATATGGCCGGTCCTCATAAGCTCCAAGAGGGCTCCATTTTGCTCATTTTATTCTTTGTGTAAGATGGTAGAGTGTAGGATTGATTATAATCATGTTCATGTCATAACTTGTCATAATCAACATGTTGTAGTATGATACAAGTAATGAACAATCATCATTGTGTTTTTTCACTACAATTTCGGTCCACATGGTGAAATGTAGTCCATTTTGATTTTTGATATTTGTCCCACAAATACTTATAATCATATGTTTAATTATCTTGTATAATTAAGTGTCAATTTGATCATATAACAATTATATGACTCAAATTAATAAATAATATATACTTAACTTTTAAGTAATATTTTACCATTATATCAATATATAATGGGTCCCACAATGCCCCAGTTAATTTATTTTACAACTCCTTGTAAATATAATTAACTAATTATCTCTACCTCAAAATATATGCATAACCTCAACTAATTTAATGAATTAACGATTAATCACTAAATTAAATCTTATTTAATCGTATTAAAATAAGACGTAAAATTTATTCAGTCAGTTATCGTATAATTGACTAATAAACTTAAGTGGAATGAGTTCCTAACTCAATTTCCAATATATAACTCTCGTAACTAAACGTACATATCAAATATATGTAATGCCCTAATTAAACTGTATAGTATACAAATAATTAGTATTCTATTTGGGTCTCATCCTATAGGTGTGACCTAAAGGGATCAGTTGATCACCGCCGTCATACGACAATAACGTCAAACTCTAGTCAGCTGAGCGTTACCGATTTACGTTAATCAACTGACGTGGAGTATAAAAATATACTAATCATGCCACGTATATTCCAAATGAGATTTATTATATAAATGCACTATTGTGAAGGACACTTACTCCAACAATCTCCCACTCGTCCGATACAAGTTGTGCATGTAGCAACACTATTGCGGAGGACTCCTCCTCCTACAATTTCTCCCACTTGTCTCGACAAGTTGTGTGCTACCGATTCTCTTGTCTCTTTTGCGTCAAATCCTCCCACTCATTGCAAGGTGTCTTACAGGTCGCACTTGCAATTGAAATTATAAATAGAGTGGTTTTTTCGATCTGGGAGAGTAACTGTCTGACCGGAAAATCTACCAGAGATATCTTCCGAGCGTGGCCACGCATTTCCAGTTACTATTCCTAGGTGGCCGAAGAGGTTAATACACAACTGGGTGGACAATTCTGTTGACCCATCTACACTGTTTGATGACAGATCACCAGACCCAGAAGATGTCCATCGCCTTCGTTAACGGCTCGACCTAGGACAAAAACCAAAGTCAACGGAAACTACACCGACTCAGGTAAACTGGTCCCCAGACTAAAGAATCGATCATAGGAATAAAAACAGAATCCCCGCCACGACCAGGCTTCAACAATTTTGATAAGGGACTCTATTATGGTCACTGCCCGACAGAGTGTCTCCACATTATGTCTATGTAAACGACCAGTCATCTCCATGACCCCATGGTGCTGAACCAACCATCGATCGACTTACAATCTAGTCACTTCGAGACGTCACCTCAAATGAGTGACTACGGACAAAACACTAAGTTCATCCTGTTCACTTGAATTGGGTTCAACTTTTCTTTCAACCAATTCGGATAAACAAAGTATTAAAATTTAGTCAAACTAAATAAGGAGTTTTTAATGAAACTCTAACAATGAATGCGATTATCTAATATTTGGAAAAAATTGATACGTTATCAATAATTTCATATCTTATAATCTCTAGCAATTCAGGTGCATATTTCAATCCCATTGAAATGACATGACTATCATGTTCAGCCTGCAAAAGTATAGCTAATGGATTAGCAATACTTGCATCTCTCCCATCGTTCTGATTGCTATTTCTCTTTGTCTACGTAATCTCATATTACATAAAACTTTCTGAGTACATGTCTAGGTTTGAATCTAGACTTAGGACTCTGGGCCTAAAGGTAGCTCCCACTGTTTTACCAGTATCATGGGATAGGATATACAGCTATAGGAACTACTTTTAGTCCCTCCAATACTGTCGAATCCAAGCTACTTTCATATGCATCATCATATGATGCAATGTACTCTATTTCCGTTGTGAAATCCGCAATGATAAACTGCCTGGAACAATTCCAGCGGATACATGACATTTATATTTAAAAATGTCATTCCTACGTGGAACCTTTCCAATAGTCTTTTCTGCTTGGAACTCTTCCAACAGATAAATCTTCTATAAAACACAGCCAGCTCGTGATTTCAAATCACTTTGATCAGTTTGGAAACTGAAGTCTGTGTAACCTTTACACGCAACTCATTTTAAACTCCAAACACATGGAGCATATCTTTTAGTCCTTCGCAAGTACTAAGGATGTTCTTTATGGCTATCAAGTGACTCTCACTTGGATTTGATTGCAAATGATTCGTCATAGTCAAAGCATGCGAAATGTCGGATTGAGTATACATCACAGCGTATATAATTGATCCCGCAGCGGAAGCAAAAGGAATCAGTCATCATGTGTTCAACTTCCTTGAACTAGTCAAAGATCGATCAATGATAAGAATTTTGACTCAAATTGCTAATATCCTTGTAGATTATCTCCATTTAAATCCAGATATCTAAAAGATGTATTCTACTTCTCCAAAATCTTCCATCATTTAAAATGATCAATATGTCTCCACATATAAGACTGATGAAAACCATATTACTCCCACTAAACTTCATGTATAAACATAATTACTCGAGATATCGAGAAATATTTTATGACATGATTGACACACTAATTCCAACTCTTTAGTACTTACTTAAGACATCCTCTTAAGCTTGCAAATTAACTTAGGATAGTTAGGATCTACGAACCCACAGGTGAATATAAAATATACTACCTCTTCTAGAATCGTATTCGAGAAGGTGGTTCTTGAGGTCCCATTGACATCATACTATTATGATATGCTGTAATCGCTAAGTATATTCGAATGGATCAAAGAATTAAGGTTGGTGCAATACTCTTTGCCTACCAAGTTATCTTTGAAAACATTGAAAAGGTCGTACTTCTTCAAGTAAATTTACCAGGTCATATACCTGACCATCATGCATGGAGTCCATTACGAATCGTATGACTCTAAGCCATATCAAGAAGTTGGGACTAAAAACAGTCTTTTATAAGTCGCATATTAGAATTCATCACTATAAAGGAGCGATAAAATTCCACCTGACCTCCTAGGTTCCGAAGAAACAACTACTGAACAAGCAATTGAGGAAAACTTTTTCCGGACCATATGCTCAGTTTGTGGCTCTTGAAACATTTTCTCCCACTCTGTCTTATCAAGAAATAATCGTATTTTTATTGAAAGACAGCATCACGAGTCACAAACGCTTTGTTCTCGTGGTCAATGTTGGATTATTGAGCACTTGTTTCATTCAAATAACTTATAAATTAGGTACGCTACCTACTCATATCGTAGATGTAATGAAATAGGACTGTTTTTTAAATGTGTTGTTTTAATAGGTGGGAAGAAAAGAAATAGAGACAAAAATATTAAGGATACCAAGGTGAGTCAAATGGCTATTTTGACTTGATAAAGACAAAACACATATCGTATAAGATCTTGGTTCTCTATTCAACAACACCTTATCTAATAATGTGTGTTAGAGAAGTTAACTTGTGAAACCATTTCACAATACTTTTGGTGAAAATCAAAGTAAATACTTAGATATTTATAGTTACGATTTAGTCGTAAGTCCTTGATCTAATGCTCTAGTGGTTAACTACTTCTCATTGAAGCTCTTTGAACTTTTCAAAGATTTCTCTTAGCACCTCATTAAGTAGAATCAAACCTAATATCTACTTAAATCGTCGGTAAATCAAGTGAAGTAATCATTACCATCTCTGGTTGTGTTTGTTATTGGACCACACGTATTCTTGTGTAATGGGGCCAATAATTTACTAGTTCGATTTCCTTTTCAACAAAAGGGCACGAATCATCTTGCCTTGAATACAAGATTCGCACACACCATAAGATTCAAACTCAGATGGGTTAGGGATAGTTGTTAATACTAGCCTCTTAATGTGCTACACAATCCAGAATTAAGATTAGACATAGGTCACCAATTTTGAGCCTTTTTCAATCTATATGACAACTAATTACTAGTTTAGGTCAAGAATATAATTACCTTTGATTGGTATGGGATAACCATTGACCAAGTATAGGCATAAAAAGATACAACGTTTGTTCTATTCACAAAGGTGAAACACTTGTGTCGTACACAAAAGTGGATACTATATTCTTTATTTAGAGGTCATGTACATAATAACGTTTATTAATGTATACCTCTAAATTCAAGACTAGATTGATCACATTATAACTTTTATATGTCTCTATGAAAATAGAACAACAATAGTTATATTTCCTTTGTAGGTCGACATTTAATCATGGTTAGTCGTCGCACGAATCATTATTATATGCATTGAATACATTGATGAAAACCATAATGGGTATCTGATACCCAAAACTTGCATTTTAGCAAAATAAATGTCGATCATATAGATATTATGGGTGAAAAAATACACCCAATTTCTAACTTTTTAGAAAACTTGGGGCAGATTATTTTCTTGTGTCCTACACTGTAAAATAGAATCGTCAAAAGTTGGGTTCGACACCTTGCTTGGGTTTTGACTTTACTATTCAAAATAGTCTTGCCTTTTTCCCTTGCCTTGTGTCAAAGTCGAGCCAACCTACTCTTGAACCTCGTCTTAACAATTAAGATTATAAACATCATTCTTAGTGCTCCCACTCACTTTCATGAATCTCTACTTAGACAAGTATATTGGAATTATTGTGAAGACTATTCTTCATTTCATTCATGGTTTTACCTTCAAAAGGATAAACTTTTCATGAAGTGACTACGGTATTTCGTTGTTTCACGATTTTAAATAAATCGATTAACCTAGTCATCCCTACTGATTTGGCCTCTTTTGAGGTAAGCCTCGATAAGGAGCATTATGACGACATACCAAAATACAAATATTTTCTTTGGAGCAAAAATTTGATGTACCATTGTTATAAGAAGGCGTCACAAAATATTCAAAAACGCTTTTGAATAAGTGTGACTTATTCATTTACTCTTCATAAGAGACATTTGCAATGGTGAATATGAGGATCAAAAGATACAATTCATTTTGTCTTTAGCTACGGTGGTATAAACGGAGATTGCAATCAAAATGCTACTGTATAAAATAATGGAAACCTTTTCCACGATTGAACGGATTTATAAGTTCATAGAAGAAAAATAATTGTCATTGCGCGAATAAAAAAAAATATCAACGGAAAATAAACATTCATTGCTTATATATAATTCACTTGTAAAACAATTTTAACAAGTCACTCATATAATGACCCCTCACGAAATTATATAAGTGATTCCAAGACCCATATTTAGACAAAAATAGTCATCGCATGCTACCTTTATCTAAAAATGGTAAGTCAATAATTGACTAATTCTACACTTAGAACTCTTGGTTGACGGATTTCAACTAAATCCATCTCCTAGTCCCAAGATAACGCTTATCTCGTTGAGTCCAATCCAATTTTAGCTTGTGATCGTATCACCCTACTTACCCGAGGTAAAAAGGGACCCACGAGCGTGGTAGCACTAATGAACACGGGATTCATAGGTGTTATTAATTGGTAAGGCTAATCTCAATTTTTTTTTAAACATGTGAGAGATCTTGTCAATTTAGTTATTAATTCCCTATAAGTAAACTAAGTCGGTGAATTGTGAATAACGTTGAATTGACAATAACGGTAAATAAAATGCATGTGTGACGATTTTGGCATGAGCGGAAATAAAGCAAGCAACAAAGCAACAATAAAATCCTAGTATGGCCACCTAGCTAATCAAAATTAACTAGATAGTTTACAAAATTCGGAACCAACTCCTGGTCCCTTGCCTCTTCACTTGGAACACCCTTCCACAATGGCACCGTCTTGAGGGAGTCACCGGTCTTTTTAAAAATAATTACAAATATACAAATATACAAATTCCTATTATACATTTATTCTATAAAAAAAAATTATTAAATTATACAAACCGGCGATACGAGATCGCAATAAAATTACAACCAAACCGTTATTCCCTTACATTACGGGTAATAACGATTAAAAATAACTAGGCCATACTAGGTACAAAATTTGCATAAATTATTAAATAAATGACATTCATTCATTCAACCATAAATTAAATAAATTGCTGCAAAATTCATGCCAAAATTGTCCTAGATTCAATTCATGCTCATTGTAGCTCGATTTTTCCGGGATTTATTGATTTTTAACCATAAAAAATCACTATCAACATTTAAATCGCATTTAAATTCAAACAATTTCTAACACTTGATTTAGAACTTCAAAATTAGTCAACTATAATTTTTTGGTTCAGTTAATTAGATCGATTTGATTTCATTTGCTAAATATTACGATTTAATCATAACAATTATGAAATAAAACCAAAATAAAATATAAACATCATAAAATTTGAAACCAAAAATTTTGTACATTCTGAAACAATTCCAGGAACTATAAACATAAAAAACATTTGCTCAAAAAATTTAAATTAATTTTATGAACAAATAGCTTTGTATTTAATAGTTTTATCAAATAAAAACATTAGATAAAGTAAAACAGTGAAACAAATTATGAAATTTTTCCAAGAGTATCAACATTAGAATGTAAAATGTACAAAAAATTTTCAAGACCAGAAATGGACGTTTCAATTTTATGAACATTATAATCTCATATTATCGACTTTTATCGTATAAAATCAATGAACATGCAATACATAAGTAAAATTCACGAAATTTTACATACAATATTTAAGAAATGCATGTGAGATCATATTAAAATTTCATGGCCAGAATCAACATGAAACTATTTTTAGTTAACTTTTAACTCATAAAATGCATGTTAACTCGGTTTAAACGCCAAAAATCAAAATAAATAGCAAATTAATCCCTAAAATCACGAACTTTGACCACAAAAATTTTGAGGTCAGTAGGTATACATGCACCAAAACTTTTGTCAGAATCGTATTTTAACTCAAAATCTTTGATTTATTAGTTATCTTATAACTTTAATAAAAATGTCCAAAATGAACATGCATGCTACAAGCTAGCTCTGATACCACATGAAAGTCCATAGACCTTAATTAGACTCCTCTAATTAGTTACTAAATTACTTGTTAATTTAGTATTTAATGATCTATGTAACATGCATGCAAATATAAAGACATTTATATAAAAGAAGAAATTTCCTCACATTGATATGGAAATTATATGGGCACAACAAGAACTCCTTCTTGTTGTTCTTGAGCTACAAATATGGATGAACACAAGAAATCTCCAAACTAGAAGACCTCCTTCAAGTTGCACCAAGATGACACCCAAATAATCTACCCTTATTATTAACTAGATAATAAGATAGATGATATACTACTAATATTAGACTATATTACTACACTAGTAATACTTAGGAAATATTAGTATATGAGAGTTATTAGTGAGAGGAAGGATTTTAGAGAGAAGTGTAAAAATTGCACAAAATCAAGTAGTATGAAAATGAACAACCATTGCTCATTATAAGGCCATATGGCCGGACCACTTTGTCCAAATAAGGACTCTTATTTTGTTCAATTTGATCACATGCATTAGAGTGGAGTGTTGTAGTATATGTGATGATTATTTCTACTTGAAATGTCACTTTCAATTTATAACTAAAGAGTGAAAACAAGAACAACAATCATCACCATGTAACTACAACCATAACCGGCCATCATGGCCTAGTTTGGTCTATTTTGATTTTTGATATTTTTCTCACAAATACTTATTGATCATATGGTTAATTATCTTGTATAATTAAGTGTTAATTTGATCATATAACAATTATATGACTCAATTAAATAAATAATATGTACTTAACATTTTAAGTAATATTTTACCATTATATCAATATATAATGGGTCCCACAATGCTTAGTTAATTTATTTTACAACTCCTTGTAAATATAATTAACTAATTACCTCTATCTCAAAACCTCAACTAATTTAGTAATTTAACGATTAATTACTAAGTTAAATCTTATTTAATCGTATTAAAATAAGATATAAATTTATTAGTCAATTATCGCATAATTGAAAAATAAGTTTAATCGAATTTGAGTTCTTAACTCAATTTCTAACAATTAACTCTCGTACATATCGAATATATGTAATGTACTAATTAACTGTATCGTATACAAATAATTAGTTACTATTTGGATTTCATCCTTTAGGTGTGACCGAAAGGGATCAGTTGATCACCGCCGTCAAACGACAATAACGTCAAACTCTAGTCAGCCAACCGTTATTGATTTACGTTAATCAACTGACTAATCATATATATAGTCAATAAATATCCCAATTATATTCCTTAATAAGATTTATTATGTGGGGCACTATAGTGGAGGACACCTACTCCAACATATCTATTAATATCTAGTCTAATACTAATACTCGTACTCAGACACTAATCACTAATAATAAAGAAACTCCAACCAAACTAATCAAAATCCCTAAATTTAAGAAAACGAAGAAATAGGAGGGATAAGGAGCTTCCCAAAAGAATCAAGATAGTAAAATAAATGAACAATTCATATTAAATGACCTAAAGATGAAGATAGTGATTCAAGGTAAATCAAATGATTGATTATGATTTGGGAGAGTTTTAGAAAGAGATTAAAGGAGGTGATATAAGTTATAAATGATAGAAGGAGAGTAATAAAAACATAACCCCTAGTACAAGGCACAAATCAAATTTTGCAGAAAAGCTGAATTCGACCAAAACTCGGTCAAATGAGGCACTACTCGACCAGGTGAGAAAAGCCGGCTGAATTCAGAGTACTCAGTCAAGTGACTCAAAGATTGATTTAAACAAGGAATACTACCAGTTATCCTACTCAGTTGAGTTAAGACTTACTCGACCGAGTAACCACCCAACTCGGTCGAGTCAACCCTATACTCGACCGAGTGACTCGCCTACTCGGTCAAGTGAATTTAAAAGTCTTCCTAACCACCTCAGCTATATCTTCATGGGGAAAGATAATACATGCACGGATTCGATCGACGCAAAACTAACAGAAGACACGAGTATTACAACAAGCCCCTTCCATCCATTTTTGAGCCCTCCAAAGGTTAAATTTAAAAGTCTTCCTAACCACCTCAATTATATCTTCATGGGGAAAGATAATACCCTCCCACTCTTACAAGCAAGCTTGATATCCCTCAAGAGGAAATATTACACAACTTGTTGCAAAAACATAAGAAAGCGTTCAGGTGGAGCATAGAGGACCTAAAAGGAATTAATCCGGTGACACGCATGCACAAATTTTGACTTGAAGCTGATGCTAAGCCCATCTGACAATCCCAAAGATGACTTAATCGAACCATGACTTCGGTACTCAAAGAAGAAGTCATCAAGCTTGCAGCAAGAGTTAATCTAGAGAGGTAACTAAGGTATATAGTGAGCAAGTATTTGAAAGACTGGGATCTGAAATTGGCTCAGGCAAAGTTTGCATCCAACAGAGCACCATCATCAGCAACAAGCCACAGTCCTTTTGAGGTAGTCTATGGAGTTAACCCTTTAATGCCTCTTAATTTATCTGTTGTTCCCAAGGAAGAAGTAAACTTTGATACAAGGAAAAGAGTGGAGCAGATGATAAAGCTACAAGAGCCTGTTAGAAGACAAATTGAGAAGGCTAATGACATGTACAAGAAGAATGATAAGGTCCCTAGGCATAAGAAAGAATTTGCCCCTGGAGACTTAGTCTGAATACATGTCAGGAAGGAAAGATTTCCCTCCAAAAGGAAGAACAAGTTGGAGCCAAGAGTTGATGGCCCCTTTGAGGTCATTGAGAAGGTAGGGCCAAATGCCAAAAATATTGATCTACGAGGTGACTATGGAGTGCATGGAACTTTCAACATAAGAGATCTAAGCCCTTACTATGGAGATTCTAAGGATGAAGAAGAGCCAGGCTTGTGGTCAAGCCCTTTTCAACTTGGGGAGGTTGCAGTAGGACTTAACCCTGAGGGTCCTCATGGCCAGGCCATGATCCAGCCAAGGCAAGACAGAATAGCCATAGCTCGAGCAACAAGAGCCACAAGCCAAGCCATGACCAAGCCAATTCTACCTACAGCCAAGCCAAGTCAAGCCATGGTCAGGCCAACACAAGGCAAGGCCAAGCCAAGCCTAGCCAGACCACTAACCAAGCGCTATCTCATGCTAGTATCCAAAACACAGTCCATTAGAATGATGCTTAGTCTTCACCAGTCATCGTTCAACCTGCTACGAGGTATACAAGGTCAAGTCACCAGCCCCACCATGGCGCACTATCAAGGCCACCCTATGAACTACAAAATTGTCCTGGATAAGTTTTCCAAGGGTCCAACACAAATGCATCAAAAATGCCATTTGATGTAGAACTTAGTCGATTTAGACTGAATAGTTCAACGAACTGTTCGTTCTAGTACTGTAATGACAAGTTATATATTTGCAATGAAATTATACTGTTTTGTTGTAGTATTTTTGTAATAATAAGAACCGAAATTAAAGATAGAAATGGGTGAATCTCGCTCTCCGCCTCGCAAGGTACGAGCTTGAAACACTCGAAGGCAACCTCGCAAGGCTGTCTTATTTCTTTGGTCTCACAAGAACAAAGAAGCAAGCTCACAATAATGTAAACTCTCAGATTTTTGGATTCATAAACTGATTTGTTTACATGGGTTGCTTTGGTTTATATAGACCAAAGCACATACAAAAGCACCTACTTTATCTTACACAATCTGAAACATTAAGGTCTAAACATAAGCCTAGGTACTAGACAATCCTCCTAGCTCTTGATTTATTGATAAAAGAGTTGGACCAGCTGCATTTTCTGAGATAGCACAAAAAGGGAGGAATCAAAAGAGCCTTTAAGTCCAATAGAGCTTGTTTTGCCAAAAGGGGAAGATTGAAAAAGATGTGTGAGCTGATGGACTAGGCTTGCACGACTCTCAAGACACCTACACGGACAGCAAAGCAACATCAACATGACCAGTAGCTTCTTCCCCAATGTCCCATTTCAACATCGTCACAAAACTCGAGCCAAACTTGAAACCACTTACGATGTGAGCTGCGTTATGGCTAATGAGGACCTCCTTTCCATTGTCGAGTAATGCTCCTGCATCATTCTCCCCTTCTTTTTGAGAAATTTGCCTCAAATTGTCGTCATCCTGATACGGGGATAGGTCTCCCACGTTGAATGTAGCACTCACGCCCCCATATTCACTTGGTAACTCGAGTTTGTAAGCATTTGGACCGTAGCATTCCAAGACTTTAAACGGACCATCTTCTCTTGGCATAACCTTATTCTTCCTCTTAGAAGGAAATCGTTCCTTCCTCAAATGTAGCCATACAAGATCTCCTACTTTGAACACGGGCTGCTTGCGATGTTTGTTTGCATTCTCCTTATACTTTGCATTTGCCTTCTCAATTTGAGCTCGAACTTGCTCACAAGTACGAAGAAATGTAGTTTGCCTATTTTTTGCTTCAAAACTCATGAGATCTTTCTTTAGAATCGGAACCAAGTCAATTGGCAGAAATGGATTGACTCCAAACACAATTTCGAATGGAGTTCTAGGTAACCCGAGTATAAAATCTATACTCACTTCGCTCCAAGGCTGTTTCGGGACTGGTAATGGCGTATACAACCCCTTAGAAAATGAACTCTTCGCCTTTTGACACACAACACACTTAGCCACGATTTCTTGAACATCTTTAATCATCTTTGGCCAATAAAAATGCTCACTTACAATTGCGTAAGTCTTGTTAGAACCAAAATGACCAGCTATCGCTCCTCCATGAGCTTCACGAATTAACAGCTCTTGAATCGAACTTTGGGGAATGCAAAGTCGATTTCCCTTGAATAAAAACCCATCTTGCAAGGTATAAACTCCAGTAGGCTCAAGTATTTCTTTAGCAAATGATGGATCAGACTTGTACAGCTCCTTAATGTGTTCGAATCCCAACAATCTTGCATCAACCTCAATCAACAAGCAATGCCTCACGAGAAAGTGCATCAGCTACAATATTTGAACTCCCCGTTTTATACTTTGATGAGAATGTAAATGATTGCAAGAACTCGACCCATTTGGCATGTCTCGGATTCAATTTCTGTTGCCCGTGAATATGTTTAAGGGCTTCGTGATCGGAATGTAACACGAATGGTTTTGGGCGTAAGTAATGACTCCAATGCTCCAATGCCCTCACAATGGCATAGAACTCTTTGTCATATGTCGAATAGTTCAATCTCGCACCACCTAATTTCTCGCTGAAGTACGCAATGGGCCGCTTCTCTTGGACCAATACAGCACCAATACCCACACCACTTGCATCGCATTCGACTTCAAAGAGTTTGTCGAAGTTTGGGAGCGCCAAAACAGGTCCGGAGCACAACTTACACTTCACTTCTTCGAATGCCTTTTGGGCACTAGGAGTCCACACAAACTCCCCTTTCTTGGTTAGTTCTGTAATTGGGGCCATGATCGAACTAAACCCTTGAATGAATCGCCTATAGAAGGATGCTAACCCATGGAAACTTCGAACCTCGGTTGTTGATTTAGGTACTGGCCAGGCCTGAATTGCGTCGACTTTAGACGGATCCATACTCACACCATCTTTACTAACAATATACCCAAGAAACACCACACTCGGTACCATGAACATACACTTTTCAAGCTTGCCAAATAGTTTCTGTTTTCTCATTACTTCGAACACTAACCTGAGATGCTGCTTGTGTTCCTCTTCATTCTTGCTATAAATAAGAATATCATCGAGATATACGACCACAAATTTGTTAAGGAAAGGCCTCAACACTTCATTCATTAGCCTCATAAATGAACTAGGTGCGTTACACAGCCCAAACGGCATTACGAGCCATTCATACAACCCTTGCTTCATTTTGAATGCGGTCTTCCACTCATCTCCCTCTCGAATTCTCATTTGATGATAACCACTCCTTAAATCCAGCTTTGAGAACACGAACGAACCAGAAAGTTCATCGAGCATATCGTCAAGTCTAGGTATAGGAAAGCGATATTTGATGGTAATATTATTCACCGCTCTACTATCAATGCACATTCGCCAAGTCCCCTCCTTTTTCGGTACTAATAGAGCTGGTACCGCACATGGACTCAAACTCTCCTTTACATACCCTCGGTCTATCAATTCTTGCACTTGCCTTTGCAACTCTTTAGCTTCCTCGGGATTACACCTATAGGCTGGTTTGTTGGGTAATGCCGCACCTGGAACTAAATCGATCCTGTGCTCAATCCCCCTATTTGGTGGTAACCCAACAGGTAGCTCATCGGGAAACACATCCCTAAACTCCTCTAACAACTCTTGAACAAGTCTCGTGTTGCTTTGTTCACACCCCACTTCACGCACAACCAGCAAGTATGTCGTTCCCCTCTCATCACAACTCCCTCGGCCTCACATGCCTCCAACAACAGGTTGTCCTTAGGGACGAGTTTCTTTTGTTTACTCGGTGATAAGGGTTTAACATGATATTTAGCCTTCCCTTTGGACACAACATAAACATTACTCCGACCATCGTGTTCAACCCTTCGATCAAATTGCCATGGCCTCCCCAACAATACATGACAAGCATTCATCGGGATAACATCACATACTATTTCATCTTCATAGGGTCCTAATTTCAAAGAAACTAAGGCCTGTTTCTTAACAAATATCCCATTATTCCCATCAAGCCAATGCAGTTTATATGGTTTAGGGTGACTATTAGTAAGTAATTTCAGATTATCAACAAGCTCCCTAGATACGACATTAGTGCAAGAACCGCTATCAACAATAAGATTGCAGAGTTGATTTTTTACCTTGCAACGAGAGTGAAACAATCGCTCCCTTTGCTCCTCCTCAACGTGGGCAGCCTCGGTGTGTAGGCTCCGAATCACCAACACCTCCTTCTCTTCATCACTATAAGGATCCACAATATGTACTTCTTCATCACTATCATCCTCTTCTTGTGAAACTGAACTCGGTTCAAGGGCTGGAAATACGAAATTTGGAATCAAGTCACTCAACTCAGTAATCGTTAGAGCTCGCTTTTGTGGACACTCATTGGAAATGTTCCCATATCCTTGGCATTTGAAACACCGTCTCAACCTCACATCCTTGGTCTCGACCATTGGCCCCTTGCCTTTGTCTTTCGGATCCTCCTTCCGTGTCTCCTTGTTGCTCGGTATTGTGACTGTATGTTTCGAATAAGCACTCGAACCCTTTGCATAGTCACGGCCAAATGCCCTCCTGCCCTTGTCTTGCTTTTCGAATTTAAGAGCCAATCGACAAACATCGTCAAAGCCCTCATAATTCTGGATTTCTACTCGTTGTTGAAGGGTAGGATTGAGGCCTCGTATGAAACGGGCTGTCCTCAATTCCTCTTTCTCCTCCAAGTCACAAACTATGCTCAACTTTTCGAACTCCTTCACATAATCAGCCACACTCGAACCTTCTTGAGCTAAAGATGTCAATTTTAGGTATTGATCTTGCTCATAGTCTCTAGGAAGAAACCTCTTCATAAGATGCTTCTTTAATTTCTCCCAAGTTTCAATCTTGCTTTTCTTGTCTCGCTTCCTTAGTTTCTTCAAGTTTTCGTACCATAAGGAAGCGTATTTGGTTAATTTCAGAGTAGCAATCTTGAACTTCTTATGTTCGTCTTAGTCTTTATACTCGAAAATCCTTTCTACTTGACGAACCCAATCTAGAAACTTTTCAGCATCTAGATCCCCATTAAACTCAGGTATGTCGAGCTTAAAACCTCCATCATCGTCATTCTTGCTCTTTCTATTGTTCCTTGGACAGTCCTCTTCCTCGGAGTCACCCTCAAGACTGACCACATTCCCGTCTTTCTTCTTTTGCTTATCAAGAGATGCAGCTATGCTCTTCAACATGTAGGAAATCTGCCCAATCTCCGCTTTAAGTCCATTCACATCTTTCATCCATGGCTTTGATGTATCCTCACTGCTCCCGGATTCATATTCCATGGCTATGACTTCCCAAGACTGATTTATTAGAGAATAAATCGAAAACCTTGCTCTGATACCACTTGATGTAGAACTTAGTCGATTTAGACTGAATAGTTCAACGAACTGTTCGTTCTAGTACTGTAATGACAAGTTATATATTTGCAACGAAATTATACTGTTTTGTTGTAGTATTTTTGTAATAATAAGAACTGAAATTAAAGATAGAAATGGGTGAATCTCGCTCTCCGCCTCGCAAGGTACGAGCTTGAAACACTCGAAGGCAACCTCGCAAGGCTGTCTTATTTCTTTGGTCTCACAAGAACAAAGAAGCAAGCTCACAATAATGTAAACTCTCAGATTTTTGGATTCATAAACTGATTTGTTTACATGGGTTGCTTTGGTTTATATAGACCAAAGCACATACAAAAGCACCTACTTTATCTTACACAATCTGAAACATTAAGGTCTAAACATAAGCCTAGGTACTAGACAATCCTCCTAGCTCTTGATTTATTGATAAAAGAGTTGGACCAGCTGCATTTTCTGAGATAGCACAAAAAGGGAGGAATCAAAAGAGCCTTTAAGTCCAATAGAGCTTGTTTTGCCAAAAGGGGGAGATTGAAAAAGATGTGTGAGCTGATGGGCTAGGCTTGCACGACTCTCAAGACACCTACACGGACAGCAAAGCAACATCAACATGACCAGTAGCTTCTTCCCCAATGTCCCATTTCAACATCGTCACAAAACTCGAGCCAAACTTGAAACCACTTACGATGTGAGCTGCGTTATGGCTAATGAGGACCTCCTTTCCATTGTCGAGTAATGCTCCTGCATCACCATTCAAGTTCAAGTCCATAAAGAGTCCAACAGGGTGACTTTTCCAATTTAAATCTTGTTGAGGCTCTTCTTTTGTTTAGATAAGTGTTGGCCAGTTAAGGGAGGTCCATATGATCATAGATAAGACCTTGATGATGAGTCCCAAGAAGAAGAAAAGAAGCTAGCCAACAGGAGATGGAGACAAACTGAATATTTTCCATTTCAAGAAAAATCAAAAGCTACTATTCTGCT
This sequence comes from Heliosperma pusillum, assembly GCA_022085475.1. Taxonomy (NCBI): domain Eukaryota; kingdom Viridiplantae; phylum Streptophyta; class Magnoliopsida; order Caryophyllales; family Caryophyllaceae; genus Heliosperma; species Heliosperma pusillum. Next base: position 75,872 of record JAIUZE010070493.1, on the reverse strand, counting down.
TTTTAAAGTCAGTCTGTTTCTCTCTTTTGTGTCTGTACTTGTTAGCTGAGCTCGTCCTTATTACAGGACTTTTGGAAGTATTTAAGTTAGTTGTGGAGAGTCTATGATAGCCCTTGGATGATATTTGTATCCTAAGGTCCACATCTGTTTGTAATGCCTATATAAACATGCCCTTATGTAATGTTTAACATATTAAGCTTGAATGAAAACAAAAACCGTTGGGAACCAATTCTCAACCTTTCAAACTTGTGCATTGTCTGTAGTTTGAACCAGGCCTAGTTATTAACCTATGCTCAAGCTATGTTTAATAGATTAAAACCTATTAGCATCTCTAGTTTAGTTATGTACATTGTCTGTGAGCTGTATTAGTTGTGTTGTTGAGTCTAAATCTCCTATCCTGTGATCATCTGTGAGGTCCAGGTTTAAAATAGTTAAGCTATTTAGTTGTCTTCATGTGTTGAGTTGTGAGAGTCAATAACGTAGATATATCCTTGTCCATTTCATGTTTGTTTCAGTCTGTCACAAACAACCCTAAATACTGTCAGTTTGAGTATTCATTTTTCAGAAAAAATAGCAAATCAATTCTATAATTCTTGAAACTATAAACAGCCCTTCCTAACACTCTTAAGATCATCCCTGCAAAGCTTTAGAAATTGATTCAATCATTTACTAATTTGAAGGACAGTCTAAACTCAGGATTGCATTATTACATTCCATTTGAGTGTACACTGCAATTTGTTTATCAGAGCTTTGGTTAAGAAACATTTGTGAGGTCATTTGTTCCTAACTACTTTAAAAACATAAAAACAACCCAATGAGTGAAGATAGACTTGCTGGTATGGAAGCAAGGATGGATGAGCTAGCTGTAGTTGTTACTGCTCTAACTAGGAGCATGGATGAAGTCATACGAAACCACCTCTTGTTTGCTGCTGGAGGAAGAGGAAGAGGTTGTGGGAGAAGCATGACACCACCATTAGGCAGTGGGAGACCACCAGATGAGGATGAGCATCCTTACTCAGATGAGTCCACCAGAAGCTGGGTTTCCATCCAAAGACACACAGATAAGCAGTTAAAGGTAGACATCCCTGAGTTCATTGGTAGTTTAAACCCTGATGACTTACTAAAATGGATTAGGGACATTGAGAAGATCTTTGTGTATAAAGGCTATAATGATGTTTAGTCATTTAAGGTTGATGTTTTAAAGTTAAATGGCTATGCTTCTTTGTGGTTTGATAACTTGAAACATCAAAGACTTAAAGAAGAAAAAGAACCCTTTAGATCTTGGTCGAAACTTAAGAAGAAAATGTTGAGTAAGTTTGTCACCAAGGACTATACCCAAGACTTGTTTATTAAACTTTCTAAACTTAGGCAAGAAGAGAGAATTTTTAGGTTCCTAGAGGGACTAGACAAAAACATTGCTGCTAAGGTTAGAATGCAACCCCTCTGGTCTTATGATGATGTTGTTAACCTCTCTCTAAGAACTGATAAAAATGGAAAGGTTAAACGTTCTACACCCAAACCTGTCAAACCATTTTAGACTAGAGCTTATAATGGTATTAGGATCACTCAAACACGCAAAACAGCACCCCCACCCACCTTGGATAAATGGAAGGGCATCATGGGGCAGAAACCCAACACCACCATGACTGAGAATAGGGTCAAGTTTTTCTAATTCCAAGGCTATGGCCATTTCAGAAAAGACTGTCCCTAAAAAAAACACAGACTATTATGAATGTAGAAACATGGGAGAACGAAGGGGTAGTTGAGTATGAGGAGGAGGAGGTCCTGAAGGAAGAGGAGCTCCCTGAGGAAGAGTCATACCAAGCCATGATCCTAGCACACCCTGACACATGTCAAAATTTGATGTTTTGGCGGGTTATGCAATCCTAACAGACGCCCCTAGAAGAGGACCAGAGATCACTCATCTTCAGAAGCAGATGTTCCATGCAAGGGAGGGTGTGTAACTTGATTACTAATGGAGGGAGCTGCACCAATGACGGGCTTAAAAGCGGTGTTGCTAATTCTGCTAATTAGCTACGATCAAATAACAATTTATAACTCCTAGACCAACACAAACTGTCTTAAATAAAGGTAGTAAAATGGTAAGAATAGGGTCGAACCCAAGAGAAGGCGGTCTTGACTAAATTGATCTAATCTAGACTCTTGCAAAATGCCAATTAATAAAACTAATTACTCTAATCACAAATTAAAACATTAATTAAGACAAAAGCTTAAATTAATTACAAACTATGATATTCACAATGAGAGAACATGTAGGATAACATATAGGAAGAAATTTGGTTAAAAAGATTACTCAATTTGAAACATGAAATTCTAGGCTAGACAATAGAACAAACACCTTCTATGTAAGAAATCAAATATGAGAAAAATACTTAGTGCAATTATCCCAAGTAACACAACATGGATAATACTACCTCTCTTCTTATTTATCTAATACTACCTCCTAAGAAATAGTCAACATGGATTAAACCAACCAAGATTGACCATTTACAACTTAACCAACACTTATTAAAACATAAGCACAATCAAAGAAGTAAGCTTTAAGTATTAAACCAAAGGATTAAGCTAGAATCATGCAACTCAACACTAAACCATGTTAAAATCACACAACATATAATTTATCACTCAAAAGACTCCAACTTTAAACCAAAGTTGAAGTCTTTCAAGTTTACTTCACACATTCAAGTATAGGTTGACAAATCCTACCAAGAACAAGCATTCATTAAGCAAATAAGATGTCAAGCTAGTCAAACTAAACATTCATCTACTCAACATGAAAGATTAACACAATAAAATTATATTAAATAAGGAAGAAGAGGATTAGAGAGTCATACAATGCTAAAGGTGTGAATTTTTTCAAATTACACCAAGTAATGGAAAATTAGCTACCCATAATCCAAATATTACAACTCATTATGAAGTTTAACCAAATTAAAAAACAAAAATGAAGAACAAAAGTTGAGAGAATTCTAATGTGTTTGTTGTGGAATGTTGTATTCAATGTTGTGTGCTTCTCTCTCTACAATTTAGCTCTTTTATACCCTTGGCTCCGGAAACCTAGGGCCTTGAGAAATGGGCCTCAAAATGACAAGACGGAGAATGAAGGAACGCATGCCTGAGACCAGGACGCTGGCAGCGCCCACGGACGTTGGCAGCGTTCCCTGGCGCTGGCAGCGTTTCATGCTGCCAGGTTTTCCCCTTGGTTGAGCGCTTTGACTTTCGTTGACCCTTTGGATTTTAGTCCCGCCTTGACTTCCATTGACCCTTTGGACTTGGTCTTCTTGCATTGATGATTTGTTTGTAGCCCACTCCAATTGTCGGGTTTGGGTCTTGGGTCTCGGGTTTGACTTTGACTTTTGTTGACTTCCGGGTTTGATTCTAAAAGTTGACTAAAAATACTAAATAACAACATAATTACAAGGACTAAGGTTAGCATAAAACGATGCTAACGACCCGTAAAAAGTATAATAAACGAACCTAATAAATACCACTAGACACAACACATTTTGGTGTTGTCAAATACCCCCACACTTGGACTTTTACTCGTCCCGAGTAAAACTCGAGATTAGCACGACAAACACGAGTCCAAACAAAGCATGTGAAAGTAATGACCTCTCTTCCCTCACCACTACCTTCTTATAACTCCCTCAAAACACAACCACCTATTAAAAGAAAATGACTCAAAGTTGTTTTAACACACTCTTCCCTTACCACTTCCTACTTATAACTCCCTCAATACAAGACTCGACACACCACCAACTCCGACTCATCTCACCTCAACTCCTCACTTCTTATACCTCTCAAGAATGTAGTATGACCATCTTTGCCTTATCCCTCATCACCAAACTCCATGCAACTCCACTTCTTATATCACCCCTTTATTACTCCACTAGTGTATAGCATGGTTACTTGGTTGGCCCCAAACTACACAATTCGCACAACCAAGCAACCCACAAGAGAAATCCACCGATTTGGAACCAAATTTGTGACTCAAAGAAAAATAAAAAGAAATTCTAAGCTAACCTCCTTCCAAATTCCTCTTTATTTCTCCCTTCTTTTCCCTCCAAAAATCCTCATCATCGGAAGTATTTGTTTGAAATAACTGTTTACATCCCCTTAAAATTTAGGATTATAACAAAATTATATAATATGAATTGCGAGTCATGAATATGAAAACGATATAAATATAGAGAAAACGAATTAAACCTTTGGTCCTAGCAAAATCGGCCTAAGAACAGATATCAAAATAGATATCCTCCTAATCGTCTCACCCAAGATTGATCGAGATATGCCCTTCTCCTTTGCTAGAAAGATGATTAAAAGTTACTGTTAACTTTTTAGGTTTTTGTGTTTAGTGTGTGATGGAGGCACAAGTGAGAGAATAGAATTAGGTTAGAATTATTTTTCTCCTCCTACTTGATCTCACGGCACTACTAGGTCATATATGAGGAGATTTAGTCTCCTCAAATAACTACCCATTGACCGGCAAAACCCGAGTGTATCTGGACACTTTTTCCGGTCATTTTAGCTTCTAATATAATGTAATATATTATAATCGTCATTAGTCAAAGACCGACATTATAATACATCATTAATTATAAATATCCGTATATTTATAATTTTCCAATTAATTATAACGGTTTATGTTTAATTAGCTTACATTATATACAACAATTAAATATAACCTTTTATATTCAATTTACGAATTACAGTTAATTCGTCTTAGCTAACTTATTTAATCTTATTAAATAATTATATCATCATCACATTGACTAACCTTTTAGTCAAAAACACCGACTAACCTTTTAGTCATTTAATAAGGCATCAATATGATTATTTTCTCAATCAATCACATCTCTCAATCACATCCTTTAGGTGTGACTTTTAGGGACCAGTTGATCACCGCCATCTGTATGACAATAACGTCAAACTTATCTAGCAAGCCAATCGTTATCGATAAACGTTAATCAACTGATTACAATACAAAGTATACCCTGTGAACCTACAGAGATTTATTTATGTTATTGCACTAACTGTGGAGGACACTGGCTCCAACAATCTCCCACTTGTCCGTACAAGTGTATGTGCGATAACCGATTCTCATATCCATAATAAATTTCTCCCACTCAATGTAAACCAATTTGCAAAGTCCGTATTCACAAAGGTCGTAGTTTACAAGTGATCAGTATCAAGAGTGGTTTCCCCGACTAGAGAGTAACTTAACTGATAAACGAATCTATATTCGAGCATGGCCATGCATTTCAGTTACAGCTCCTCGAGTGGCCCTGAGAAATATCATATCCTGATAAAGGTTGGATATTTTCTTCAACTCGAATCTTGCAGATACAAGCGCAGTATGAAATGACCCAGTGAAAATCTACTTAGCCTCCTGTTACGGTCGACCATGAGAAAGAAACCAAAGTCACCCAAAAACTGCCTTTATCTCAAGATACAGTCGATAGTCAAAAGAATCGACTCTAGGAACACTATGGATGTCCTATCCACGACCTGGCACCTAATGTTCTGAAACCTTTAGGACTCCATAACGTCGTCACAAAATGTCCTGCACAGTATCATTATAACCCGCATCTGTGATCGATCAGTCAACAGTTTGACTTATGGCTCGTTGAACCCACCATCAATCGACGTCACAAAATAATTGCAAGAGTTATCAGCTCATGTAGGCAATTACGGACCCAAAACAAAATATAATGTAATTCAGTTCACTTTGTGGTGTTCAATGTTGTCAGTACAACCCACATGAAAAACAAAATATAAAACAAAACGATGATTTCATATATAGTTTTTATGAAAAAGATACATGTGTCTAATCCATATAAAACAACTAATACAACTCAGGAACCGCTTAATTCCCTGGAAATAACGTGCCCTTCATGCTTATCATATCTTAACGGTTTAGTGAGAGGATGTGCAACGTTATCATCCGTAGCAATCTTGTCTATCACTATCTCCCTTTGCTCCACGTAATCTCGGATCATGTGAGCCTTCCGTTGTACATGCCTAGACTTGTTGCTGGACTTGGGCTCCTTAGCCTGGAAGATGGCACCACTATTATCACCATAGATGGTGATCGGGTCATCCGAACTAGGAACTACAGTTAGTCCTTGTAAGAATTGACGCATCCATATAGCTTCCTTCGCAGCCTCTGAAGCAGCATAGTACTCGGACTCAGTCGTAGAATCTGCTATAACATTTTGTTTGGAGCTTTTCCAGCTGACGGCAGCGCCATTAAGAGTAAACACGAATCCAGACTGAGATTTCGAGTCATCTCGATCCGTTTGGAAGCTAGCATCTGCGTACCGGTTTGCGCATAGCTCAGTGTCACCTCCAAAAGTCAATACCCAATCCTTAGTCCTCCGTAGGTACTTAAGGATATTCTTAACAGCTATCCAGTGTGTTTCACCTGGATTGCCTTGGTAACGACTTGTCATACTCAATGCATATGCCACGTCTGGACGTGTACATATCATGGCATACATGATCGATCCTATAGCTGATGCATAAGGAATCCGACTCATGCGCTCGACCTCTTCCGATGTCTTTGGTGCCTGAGCTTTACTCAAATGCATCCCAGAGACCATTGGAAGGTTCCCCTTCTTGGAGTTGGTCATGCTGAACCTCTCAAGGTTATCTATATAAGACTCCTGATTGAGGGATAACATCCGTCGTGATCTATCTCCGTAGATACGGATCCCCAAAATTCTTTGTGCTTCACCCAGATCTTTCATCTGGAAATGGTTCTTTACCCAAACTTTTACCAAAGTTAAGAGAGGTATGTCATTCCCAATCAAGAGTATGTCATCAACATACAATATTAGGAAGACAATCTTGCTCCCACTCGACTTGATATATAAGCATGGTTCCTCGACCGATCGAGTAAATCCATTCTCTTGTATCACCTGGTCGAAACGATGATTCCAACTCCGAGAAGCTTGCTTAAGTCCATAAATGGAACGCTTAAGCTTGCATACCTTCTTAGGATTTTTAGGATCAATGAAACCTTCGGGTTGTACCATGTACAACTCCTCCTCCAAATAACCGTTTAAGAAGGCGGTTTTCACATCCATCTGCCAAATTTCATAGTCCTGAAAAGCGGCAATCGCTAAGATTATCCGAATGGAACGCAGCATAACTACGGATTAGCAAAATTTCATCACTATTGCAATCCTTCCTTGATGAAACCCTTGCCACTAGTCGTATGCCTTGATATGTATCTGGTTTCTTCACAGAATGCTTTATTTATAAAGCCATTTGCACTGAGAGGCCAACCTTATCATGTAGCCCAGAATCCCATACGTCATTCTCAATACATATAGTCCCAGCTCGGATTGCATGGCTTCAGCCATAGCTTAGAGTCGGAACAGTCCATGGCACCTTTATATGTTATCGGGTTGTTACTTCTCTAAGAGTAAAACGTCATCTCTCCCATTCTCCTCGACCATACCAATGTATCTGTCTGAAGGAATGGAGACTCTACCCGACCTTCTAGGTTCCTCAGGAATATTTACCGCAGCCGATGATGAAGAAACAGTTTCCTCCATTGGTTGCTCGGTTGTTGGTTCTTGAATCTCCGACAGATCGAAGGTTCCATTACTTGTCCTATTCTCGAGAAACTCTTTCTCTAAGAACGTCGCACTAGCCGCACCAAAAACTCGATGTTCGGTAGGCGAGTAAAAGTAATGACCAAACATCCCTTTTGGATAACCAATAAAGTATGTCTTGACCGATCGTGGGCCGAGCTTATCGTCATGTCTCCATTTGACATAAGCCTCGCAGCCCCAAACCCGAATAAAGGACAAGTTAGGGACCGTTCCCTTCCATAATTCATATGAAGTCTTGTCTACAGCTTTAGACGGACTTCGGTTAAGTATTAAAGCAGCTGACAAAAGAGCATAACCCCACAATGAGTCAGGTACAACCGTGTGACTCATCATGGATCGAACCATATCAAGTAATGTTCGATTTCTCCGTTCGAACACACCATTCAATTGTGGTGTTCCAGGTGGAGTTAACTGTAGTACTACGCCACAGTCTTTAAGGTGTCGATCAAACTCCTTCGAAAGATATTCGCCACCACGATCCGAACGTAGTGCTTTAATCTTTCTATCCGTCTTGTTTTCAACCTTATTCTGGAATTCCTTGAACTTGCCAAAGGACTCACTTTTATGCTTCATTAAGTAGACATAACCATATCTACTCAAATCGTCCGTGAAAGTGATAAAATACCTATAGCCATCTCTAGCGTTGATTGACATATGTCCACACACATCAGTATGTATGAGTCCTAATAGGTCAGCAGCGCGCATTCCAACACCTTTGAAGGAAATTCGAGTCATTTTGCCTATGAGACATGATTCACACGTGCCAAAAGATTCATAGTCAAATGGGGAGATAGTCCCATTATCAATGAGCTTTTTCATGCGTTTTTCATTTATGTGTCCCATACGGCAATGCCATAGATAGGTTTGATCTTTGTCACCAACCTTTGCTTTCTTATTACTCACATGCATTATATCTGTGGTTTGATCTAAAACATATATTCCATTCATGGAAACAGCTTTACCATAAATCATATTCGTTTAAAGAGAAAATACAGCTATTATCCTTTATTACAAACGAAAAGCCGTCCTTATCAAGTACGGAAACTGAAATAATGTTTTTAGATAAACTGGGTACATAGTAACAGTTATTCAGAAATAACTCAAATCCACTCGGGAGTTGGACTACATATGTTCCCACTGAAACGGCAGCTACTCTTGCTCCATTCCCCACTCGCAGGTCCACATCACCCCTTGCGAGAGTTGTGATGTTTCTTAGGCCCTGCAAATGATTGCACAGATGAGAACCACAACCAGTATCTATACCCAAGTTCCGAAACTTGCATGGTTAATCTCAATCATATGAATAAAAGAAGAAGACATACCAACAGGAGAGACGCGGCTTGCTTTTATGTCCTCACGGTACACGGGGCAGTTCCTCCTCCAATGCCCAAGCTTGTGGCAATGGTGGCACTCCACGTTACCTTCATCGCTCTTTGTCTTGCCTTGTGAGCTACTGCTAGTCTCACCAGGCCCACTCTTGCCTTGCCCTGGCTTTTTGAATTTCGGCTTCCCTACAGCTAGGTTGGCCTTAGCCTTGCCCTTACCTTTTCCCTTGTTGGCAATCATGAGTACGTCCTGTTTCAGACTCCCACTCAATTTCAGATCACTCTCTGTCTGTAAAAGGAGTGAGTGGAGCTGATGAAGAGTCTTCTTCATATGATTCATATAGTAATTTGCCCTGAAAAGGGCAAAACCATCATGAAGTGAATGAAGAACGCGGTCTATGACGATCTTCTCATCGATTTTGCAACCAAGTGCCTCCAGTTTCTCGACATTCTCAATCATGTCAAGAATGTGTGGGCACTGTTTGGCCCTCTGGATTTTTGCTTCAAAGAAGCACAGGTATGCTCAGACTAACCGATCCTCGGACTTTCGAGCACTCGTTAGAGAGCGTGGTGAACAATCTTGTTTGCACCTTGGGCAATGAATCGTCTTTGCAAATTGGATTCCATTGAAAAGATGAGTACGTTCTTTATCGCACCCGCCTCCATTACGAAATCACTATAAGCAAGTGATTCATTTGCTCCTGCATTGGGGCCTGGGTTTGGCGGTAGTGGCTCAGTCAAGTACTTGAGCTTACCGTCAGCAATGGCAGCATTCCGTAATACCGCCTCCCAGTCCGCAAAGTTGGACCCATCATTCTTCAGTCGCATGGACTGCTTCATGTTGTCCATAAACATCTTAAGCCAGGATTCACGTCCGAGCGTGGCACGTGGCATTGGGTCATCAGTATGGCCAACCATTTTATTATTTAACAGTTATATCTGTATATGTGACTGTGAAAAAGAAAATAAAATTGATAAGTATTCATCGTTTTAAATTTGAGTCTAATGAAAAACTGTTTAATTCGATGACTCGTGCATTTATACAATTGACCTCCCTCAAGAATTATATAAATGATCCCAAGACTCAATTTCTGTAAATTGATAAGCCAACATCTTGGCTAATTCTACTTTTAGAATTCCTGGTCGATAAATTTCTGTAAATTCTATCTTTAGTCCATCATAATCACGAGATATTACTCGTACTATAATGTTGAGATAAAATAGGTCAACACTCACTACTTACCCAACGTAGAAAGGGGTCTATTATGACTTCCGACGAAGAAGGGGTTCATAGTAGTTTTTCCTATAAAGACTAATCTCAATTTTCATTTTAGAGGAAGATCCCATCATCTTAAATTTAATTCATTTTAAGTGAACAAATTTCTAGCATTTCGTGAATGATTTAGACTAAGGTGATGGCCCTATGAACGAGTGACATCTGTATGTCTATGATGAAAATTCAAACTATATGAATCATTTTTCATGCAATTTAGGTGGTTTGGTTTAGGCGGAATATGATGCAATAATTTAACATGTGAATGAAAAGCAAAAGAACGAAAAATACGTAAACTATTACAACGGTCCTATTGTGGCCTATCTACCAAAATGAACAGTAAATACAAGTTTGGAATCCATCCTTATGGACCCGAGAAGCTTGACTTGATGTTCCATCTTGGTCCATGAAGCGGGAGTGAGCATCCGATCTCCGTCTTTAGTCTTCTTAAATTACATTTTCAAAATTACAAAATAAACCTATTTACATTCTAATTCCAAAAACATAATTAAAAGAAATAAAAGGAGATTCGATATCTCATAAATACATCCAAACCATGTTTCCATCATTACGAAAACATGATTAACTAAGGCCACACTAGGTATTACATTTTTCAACCAATTGCAAAAATACGTAAATAAAATCATTCATTCATTCATTCATTCGACAAAAATAAAATGCATCAACTATATAAATTAATTCTACAAGACATAATTCATTAATTATGTTGATTAATTATCCAAACCACCATTATATACGATCAAAATTATGTGACAATTCCTTAATTGCCCACAACAATTTTAATCTTCCATAATCCATTTTTTATTTTAAACCTTTTTAAAATAATCGGGTATCATTATTGTGAACCTTTTCACAATAACAAACAAAGATTATCTTTATAATGCCCAAAAAAAAAAAACTAACAAAAATTTTTCCTACTGTTCACTGTTCACGTGAACAGTACCAAAAAAAAATTTCTTTTCTCTTCTTTCTTTTCTCTCGGTTTATAACAAAAACTGAAAAACCAAAACACAAAAAAAGACTGTTGCTGCCATTTTTAAAAAAAAAAATAATTTTTTTTTTTTATAACTGTGAACAGTCACACGAGCAGCAAAAAATATTTAATCAAATTGAACCGTTTTAATTCGATCAAGCTTATATTAACTAGATCGGTGCAAACAAAACAATGCCTAATCGTTATTAAACATTGATACAAATAGATGATTCAAATTAACCTTTTAATATGAACATCTAAAACAATTTATACCAAAAATATAGCACAAAAATTGATGTTCATTAACATCCAATACAATTCCATTTACATTCTAATTTAATCCTTATTAAATTAAAATATGAACAAATTCATATATTATCATCTTTAACAGATTAAAACAATAATATGAATGAATCTTTAATGGAACCCTAAAAAAAAATTCATCACGGCACAAAAATATAAAACCGTGAGTTTTATTAAAAAAAAAATTTCGGATTTTTTTTTTCTCTCAATAATCATACAATTAAATATTTATGAAAATCACAGGATCGAAAACCTGTCTCTGATACCACTTGTGGGAATATATCCGTATACATCCCTTTAATCTTACAGGATTATAATGAAATTACGATTTATATGATTAACGGGCCATAAACGAAATTGCATAATAAACAAAGGGATTAGGAATAACCTTTAGTCCTCGTAAATTCGGCCTAAGAACAGATATCAAAGTAGATATCCTCCTAATCGTCTCACCCAAGATTGATCGAGAAATGCCCTTGTATTTGCTAGAAAATTAGAGAGAAAAAGAGTCTGTATCTTTTTGTGTGATGTAAATTAATGATGAATGAATTAGAGAGTTAGAATGAGTAAAACTCTCCCCATATACTCCCTCTTCACACGGCACAAAATGGAGAAAATAAGGGATTATTTTTCTCTTATTTTGTTACCCTATTTGACCGAAATTCCAAAGTGTATTTGGACTCTTTTTCGGTTGTATTAGCTTCCATTTAATATAATGTTATACATATTATATTTGTCTAATATGTTGTCATACATTAATAAGGTCCATTACAACATTTTGCAGTGGATATATTAACATAACAATTATTATGACAATCGTATATATATATATACTTCAATTATAAATATCGATATATTTATAATCCTGCTAATTAAATATAACGGTTTCTGTTTAATTACGAATTAACATTTAATTCGTTTAAGCTCACATTATATACTACACTAAATATAACATTTTATATTTAATTGCAAATTACAGTTAATTCGTCTTAGCTAACATTATTTAATCGTTTTAATAATTATATCATCATCACATTGACTAACCTTTTAGTCAAAAACACCGACTAACCTTTTAGTCATTTAATAAGGCATCAATATGATTATTTTCTCAAATAATCACATCTCTCAATCACATCCTTTAGGTGTGACTTTTAGGGACCAGTTGATCACCGCCATCTGTATGACAATAACGTCAAACTTATCTAGCAAGCCAACCGTTATCGATAAACGTTAATCAACTGATTACAATACAAAGTATACCCTGTGAACCTACAGAGATTTATTTATGTTATTGCACTAACTGTGGAGGACACTGGCTCCAACATGTTTTGTTTTGTCTAATGTGCGTAGGTACCCTTTTTGAACTTCAAGAACCAACAATAAGGAGGAGATGAGTTGATGCAGAAGAATCAAATATCACTTCACCTAGTGAAATGATCAAAGATTAAGCTTGAGACGGTAATATTCTTCACCCTCCTTCCTTTTTTTTGCCTTCCCTTATTATTGGACATTGAAGACAATGTCAAATTTAAGTGTGGTGAAGATTTGTGTTGTTGGTTGGATGGAGTTTGTTGGATTGTTTATGGATGTTGGTGGTGTTGATCCTTATGGATATGTGTTGTGAATTTAAGTGTGTTTGGTGGTGTTTTGTTTTTAGTCATGTGTTGATGTGATGTAGTTTGTATTTTGTCTCAGTAGTATCATGTCTAGGTTTACTTGTGTCTTATTGTATATATTTTGAAAACTCTAAAAGTTTGAATTTTTTTTAAAAAAAAAATCCAAAAACTTGTAGTTTAATTTTGCTTATTCTATTTGATTTAGTCATTTTTCTAGTTTTCAAATTTTGTGAAAATAATGATTTTTAAACACTTGAACCTACACTTTAACATTATGTATAATCTAATTTTGTGTCATGGGGTGTCTGAGGGGTGAGTTTTCTACTACCATCACCACCTCTCCCGATGTGACGTTTTCTCGACGAACTTGACTTTAGGTGACCTTCTACGCTTGGCGAAACCACATTAACCACAAAAACTTACACATTCACTTATTCTATCCAAAATCACAAAAAAAAAACTTACAACTCCACAATAATTAGCGAGTTCTTTAGGTCTTATACAAACTACTCTAAAAAAAATACCCCCCAGGAAAAAAGAGAGAGAGATGGAAAAAAAAGGGTATGGAAAAAAGAAAAAAAAAGGAAAACATCAAAAAGTTGGAAATAATTATCTCCTCGACATATCACCAAAAAGGGCCTACCAATTGACCGAGTCATAAGGAAGGAAGATAGTGGTGCTGGGTCGGCTCTCGTTCTAATTAAATAAGTCAAATAAGGGGTCAAATTCACTTTTCAAATGACTTGTTTGCTAAAGGCTCACTTTACACTTCATCCACTTTTACCCTATCGCCAAGTTTAGTTGGGTCGACCCTAGTAGAGTCATACTCGTCTATAGTGTTCCTAATGTCGAAAGAGATCTCGCTCCATCTCCACCTTATCCCTTGACAAGTCCCAAACCAATGCTAGAAGATGCACAATCAGATGGTGCCGGTTTTGGAGTGTTTGATTGTTATCCTTTATGTTTAAATTGGATTTTATAATTGTGACTTTTGAATGAGAATTTGCTTAGTTGCCTTAATGAGGGAGGTGACGTAATTTTGATTAGAAGTGACCATTGCTATTTTATTTGTGTTCTTATTGATATGTTATTTCGCAATTTTCTAGCAAGACCTTACTTGCCTTGCAAAAAGGCACTTTACCTCATAAGGGTCAAGTTGCGAGTTGAAAGGCTACGGGTGTAGCTAAACCCGATTCGGACTTTATAAAAAGTCATTTTTGTAATTTGTTATTTTTACATTAAGGGTCATTAGTTTGGTTTAGTGAGCTTACTCGAGGACGAGTAAGGTTTAAGTGTGGGAAGATTTGATACATATAACTTTAGTCGCGATTCCCTATATGTATACCTTCATTTGTCTCAGTTTTGCGTGCTTTAATTGTTAAATAACTCATTTTCTAACTTAATTAGAAGTTATTAGTTTTATTATACTTAATGCGAATAATGGTCGAATTTTTAGAAATTGGTACTGCTATTGTGAGTTTATTTTTGTTGGTATCAAGTTGAGGAAAATCGAGTGACAAAAGCGAATTAGACGGGTCATGGGTTAAAACCGAGTCAAAACTAAGTGAGTCAAATATGAGCCAAATGAAAAAAAGTGAATATTTCATATTTATACAAGTTACACGTCCTCCCAATTGTCGAGTGCTAGTGCACTGCTCACTCAACCAACTCATTTTTAATCCCCAACAATGAAAATGTTGAGCATCATCATCTTGATTTAGTCGACCCCTCTCATCAAGCTCTATCATCATTTCCTCCATTTAAATCAACCCAAATCGAGCAATCTCACTTCGACATCGATTCTCCATACATGCTTAAATCAACCGACTTAGTCAAAATTCACATGCTAGATTAAATTACTGGTTGCTCATTTACCCATTAACTCATTTAATTAGCTTTCACACTGAATCACCATGATTTATTAGTAGAGACCACTTGAGGAGGCGAGATTGAGTGTTCGATTAAAGAGCTTCCTAATACGTACCCTCATTCCTTACTCAAGACCTTAGGATATGGGATGTAGAGCGGGCAATTCTGACCGGCCCTGAACCCGAGCAAACCCAACCCGATGGAATCCGTGAATTTTTTTAACCGAAATCAACGCGACCGGACCCGGCCCGATGACGACCTGTTACCCGACGCACCCGATAATAAGTGGCCGGAGGTCCGCAACGCGAACAAGACCAGACCTGACCTGATTTTAACCCGGACCGATATTGACCCAATTAAATTCATGACTTGACAAATATTAAGCTTAATATTGATCAAAATGAAAGTGATTTAGTGTTTAGATTTGATACGTTTGACTTAATAATGAAGTAACTAAACCAAATAATGGTTAAATAAAACTTAATGGTCAAAACTTGAAGTAATGCGATAAAGTAACCGACCCGATAATGACTCGACCCAACCCCGACCCAACCCGATGAATCATTTGACTCGAAATGACTCGGCCCGATAACGACCTGAACCCAACCCGACTCGACATGAAAGGGTAGGCTGATCCGATCTGTCTCGAACCCGATTTGACCCCACCCGACTTGACCCGACCCAAACCCGACTTGACTGACCCGATTGCCACCTCTAAGCGGATGCCCGTATCCATGGCAAACAAGAGCCATTGTAGACATAATATGCTAAAGGGAACGAGTCTTTGTCTTTAGTATCTATGTCAACGCTGCTTTGTGCTTTATTTGACCAAGGTATAAAGTTGATTCAAACGGTTGAAAAGCACCCCATAATTTATTGGTGGCGACTCCAATCAATCACAATAACACTCGTTTCGAGACCTCATTCGAGACGAAATCGACCGATCACAATCGATCTGGGTTTCAAAGTGCCTTTACGCCCTCGAGCGTCAATTGTTGACTGTCGTACGTCCACGGCTTGGCACGCTGGTGTGCGATATTTACAATGGGACTCAAGCATCAGCAACGTTACACACTTATACATAGAAACAATTATTCATTAACTCACAGTTAGCCAAAACAAACGGACTAACAAAACTCAAAACAACCTCGACTAGAGCATGGTTGATCAGAGCATGATCCGTCGAAGTTAGGTTGGACATAGGGAGTTGGCGGAGGTAGGTGAAGGGTAGGGAGTCGAGAAAAAAATTAACTAAAAGGGACGGAAAAAAATTAACAAGGCTATAATTGTAAAAACAAAGGTAAAGAATTAAAATTCCTACGTGAAAAGGCAAAACCGAATAAGAACCTTACAAGAGCATACAAATTAAGTCCAATAGAAGAGGGGACTTGTCGTATTTTAACAAAAATCTGCTCTTGATCTTCGATGCTAGATGTTGATGAATTCAATTTAAAGACCCTTGTTTCCCAGAAAATGCAAACAATCGGTGAAGCATGGCCTGAATATAATGGCGGTCTCACCTACAACGACGTCGTATCTGCTTCTCACTCCGGTTTCGCTCCTTCCTTTATTCTTTCAACTCCATCTTCATTACTCCCTATTTATTCAATCATTCATGCAACTTTCATTTTTAAATATTATTCTAATTATCTTCCATTATTTTTTTGTCATAAGGTTTAACTTTAATCCAATTTTACTCTTCCAAGTACACCAGCTCAGCTCCTCTGCAGGGGTAGTTTTTTTTTTTTACTCAATTCAGTTACTCCTAATTTTTTTTAATCCTAATCTTAGTTTCTCTGTTAATTTGAGTGCATATACATAAATTTAAATACGTTGAGATTTATCAAAATATAAAGTATTATCTAATTACTTTGTTTTTTTTGTTTGTTGGAGTAGTTGGTTGCAGCGAATTCATAATACACAGGTTCGTAAGCTTACATATTTATGTTACTCCCTCAAAATATTCACTAATTCTCATTGAAGACAGGTCGGGTTGCCTCTCACAAAGAGTGTGGTTTAATGAAGACGGGTCGGATATGCCCGTCTTCAATGAGACTTGCTGCCAAATGTTTTACTTTGATCTACAAATAAATGCTTTATTATTAATAAAAGTGGTCACTGTCTATGGTTAATGGATATGCTCATTATGAAAAGATGTATGTACCCTATGAAAGAGTTAGTTCGAGCAACTATCAATAGTAGGAAGGTTACAAAAAACACATCAAGATATACGGAAAAAAGTCGTCATTCAATAACTTAGTGAGAGACCGTCTCATATAAGTCTTTACGTTTTTCTTAACATACACTAGTGACTAGCCGCATTATTTTCGTTCTATGTTTCTGTACAATTTTTTCTAAAGTTATAATAAGAAAGTAGTTGTTTTAGTTCGTAGTCAAATTTAATTTAATGCTTATTTAGAGAAGCTAATCATAGTTGACATTATCTGACCACTAAGTCAAATGGGATTATATGGATGGTCGTAATATAAGCTATTACTATAAGCAAATAGCATTCTTGTATTTTTTTAGAAAACTTATTTGAATTGCGTTTTTTATCCGTTCTAGATTATGATTGACGGGGGAACAGTGATTGATCCAGATACTATTCTCAGGTGATAATTCTATTATTGATTCTTTAGTTTTGTTAAAATTCGAGTTGAGAGATGTTTTTGTTGTCAAAACTCATCTCGTCTATCTGTTTGCCTTTCTTTTGCTCTATGTCTGAAAGGGGGTTTGATGAATATTCTCAATTGTGTGTAGAGTTGGTTCGGAGTTGGTATATCACCGGCTTCCATGGAAGGAACCGGAAGCACCTTACTTGCTTGAAGTTCTTTATGAAGATGATGACATGGTAAGACATTTTTGTAAGATGATTTTTTTTTTATATAATTGTACTCAATTGATGTTTTCTGCAAAGAACTGTGCTTTCTTATGAGAGTGGTCGTAAGAATTCTCATGTTGTATTGGCTTTGGTGACTAGCATAATCTCAGTTAGCCTTGTAGAATTAAGATGATAGTCACCCAACTTAATTTTGGTGGGTTTGTTGTTCAAGAAATTGCAGTTTGATAGTTTTAGGAACTCCATGGCAGTGTTGGGCACTGATCAAGTGATTTTTTGTACGACATATCATATTGCTGTTACCTTACACGTGATTGCCCAATCAAGCTTGTATTTTTTGTGTAATTAGTTGGAATAACAAGTGCTCGTAACTGATTGGAGAACCAGGTGTCTGTTACTTTTAATGTTTAGTCACCTAGATTCAACTTCTACTTCACTAGAAAGGATTCCGGCAAATGTCCACGTAGTGTTAATTATAACTGCAGGAGCTGTCAGAGTTAATATTTTCCAGAAAAAATCACGTTTCAGCCTAAAGTGAAGTGTCCAGTGAAGTGTTTGTATCTAAGTGCCGAGTGTAACGTGGGGACCTGATGAACAACAACGAGTATGAGCAACATAGATCATAATCGACTATATCTCTTCCTTGACAGAACACTGCTATTATGTTCATAGTTTCAGTTCATTGAGTAAATTTCACTTCTTGATGGTTATATTAATTAGCTATGTTTAATAGATTGCTCTGAATAAGCCATCTGGCCTTCAAGTTCTACCTGGGGGACTCTTCCAGCAGCGGACTGTTTTGTCGCAACTTCAGTGGCATGCTAACAAAACTAGCAAGCAACGATTGAGCCGAGAATCACACCCTGTTCCTGTTCACCGTCTGGGAAGGGGTACCTCAGGTTAGTATTTTGCTTTGTATGGACAGCGACAAGTGGCACGACATTGTGGAGATGGATTATCCTTTCCCTTGACGGAGAACTTAACACCACCACTATTTCAAACACAACTCCAACCACCAAGATTGTTTGTCATTTTCCGAAAAAGTACTTTCTAAATATGTCAGACTTTGTTTGGTATAAATAGCACCTTTTTATCTAATTTTCACCTGATATAAATGAGCAATTGGATGATTTTTGATTTGTGATCTGACTAATTGTTACTCAAGTCGGTGTTCTACGTAACGTATTACCGTGGTTGAGATCTTGATCTATCCACATGTGCATATATTTGGATGGCATATGTTTCTGTGTACGGAGTAATTATTTTCTTATTCCTATAAGACCTACTTTGTAAACAGTTAACATTGAGACCATAGATCAAAATTCGTCTGATTGATCAGTCATATCAGGTGCAAGTTTCATAACAAGGCTCTATTCTGATCTTTGAACTCCCCCCCCCACCCCAAACAAAAATATCTAAAAAACTCTGCCCTTTAAGTTCGTGTTTCTTTATACCAAGTGGTTGCATGGATCATATGTCTACTGACCGAGTGCACTACTGGACACCTTATTTCTAGGTTGCTAACTGTTGTCGAATACCTCATTTAACCGTTATAATGGCATACAGGTATATTACTCTGTGCGAAGACTAAACATGCAAAAACTTGCCTTGCAGCATATTTTGCCGATGGGACATCATTAGTGCATGGCAAAAGGCTAGTAATGAAATACTTGTTTCTCTATATCTTTGCGTTACTGTTAGTCATGGATATAGGCTATAATAGGAACATGAAGCATGGCTGATATCTACTTTTTGTTGATCTCGAGTACCATTATAAATATTTTGTTTTTCCAGAAAAGTTTTGATATCCTTGAAAGAATCCATTCCTCATGCTTTTTATAGAATCCATTCCTCATGCTTTTTATAAGTGCTTCTGCTGACCAAAAATCAACAAGAAGCCCCTTCATCATTTCCTCATATAAGTGGATCTGTTTTACCGTACATGCATCACCAGTTTGTTATAATCCTGGGTATCCAAAACTTCTGTCTGAATCCTTTGTAATTTGGTGAGGATATTGGATGCATACTATTGATTTTGTGTTGGTTTACGATTAGTGGATGTTTTCTTTTGAAGGAAATCTATGTTAGTCTTCAGTTCTGCAACGTACTTTACATCTGTGATCATGCAAATTTAAATTTCTGACAATTCAGAGCGATAAATGTCAGAGAAAGGAAGATTACGAAGATTTACCGCGCATTGGTGAAGGGAATAATAAATAGGAATGAGGTAAAGATGAATAAAGTAAACTAAGCAGTTATGTATGATGATGTTAAAGAACACTAATGCTTAATTTGTGTTTATTTCATTTCACTCAAGTTTTGTTCAGTGAACTGACTGGTGTCTTGTACTTTGGTATTCCTGACGTCTAATGACGTCTTTTTTATAATGTATAAACAGATTGAGATCAACCAACCCATAGGAACAATGCGCTACCCTGGGGTTTCTAGGGGTCTATATGTCGCCTTACCTTCAGGTAATATCTATTTTGCATTTATGCTTTGTCTGTGGTTCAGCTGTACTCCTGAGGCACTTAAGTATAAGGCTACAGCTGGGGTTTTAGTTGGGTATTTAAGAAGTACACATAATATCTTATGACCAAATTTGTAATTTTAGAGTGCTAGACCATTTGTAATTTTCAGGTGTAGGACAAATTCTAACTGATGGAAACACAAAACATTCAACGAGTGAGCAACCTTTACTTATCCATGTATAGTAAGAGCAAAAATGATTAGGCTAGAAGCAAAGAACAGTAGAAGTGAAAGATTTTGAGAGGTAGATTGACGAGAAAGTTAATGCGTCATGGGGAATATGCGTACAAGTGTATTCACGACTGTCAAACAATAAAGAATAAGAATTTTCGTTGCAGAATTTTATACAAGTAAACTATATGTCATGGTCTCATGGGCTGGTTTACCTTGACACATGCAAGCAACTCATGACCGTGTGCCACTCTTCAACAGTCATTTGTTAACGAGGCAGTCTTCCCAAAGTGGCTCAATTTTTAGCCTCTCATTTGTATATACCTATGAGCTAAGGATTGATGCTCACTCAATATACACACGAACTTGATTGTCGATGTGTCCCTCACATGTTATGTATCCAAGTGTTCTGGGACTAAGGTTAAAGTAAAGAGAACACTCAAGACATTTTGGGGAAAGCTTGGATGAAACTCTTAATCACTCAATATAAGCCTTGGTCTATTTATAGACCTTTTATCCTACTTCTAACTTCCTAGAAAGTTCTACATACATACATCCTCGAAACCCCCAGAACATTCTAAGCCTAGACTAGATCATTCTAATATACATGAACATTCTACAATATACATGATCTAGAACCATCTACACAACTCTTGGATGTTCTTATTTTCTCTACTATTATCTAGATGAATCCAAGCTGCTGTAGATAAAATTCTAAACAACACGTGAAAGTCCTTGAATCTTATAGAAATTTCCGCCAAATGTAGCTGATCGAAATATTATATCAAAACAAACTAGCGTTTTCAGATCGGTGATGCGCTATCACTGACATGTACCCCAAATATATTGAGGATCAGCTAACATGAACTCTATCTTAAACTATGTACAAACAAATACTTCCTCCATTTTAGTTAATGTTACGAGTTCTTATTTGTGGTTTACCCACATGTGAGTGTCCCACATTGGTAAAATGAGGAGAGAGAGAGAGTTCACTACTTTATAAACCAAGGGGATACTCTTGCCATCACCAATTGGGTTTAGGATGGAACCTCCTTAGGCTTGTGACGTGGACTCTCTCTCCTGTTTGTGGGTGTGAACCAAACCCATTTCCTGGTTTCACATGGTATCTGAGCCCATGTCCTGAGTTTGATGAGTTTAAATTGTGCTCAAATTATGCCACCGGTGGAGGGCCGCCTCTTTCAGGGCTTGTTAAAATTCTCTCTGTGGTGTGCTCTCATGGTTTCGCCTTGAGTTTCAACGGGACCTCACATGTGAAGGAGAGTGTTAAGAGACCGATTTGTGGTTTACTCACATGTGAGTGTCACACATTGATAAAAGGAGGAATGAGTTCACTACTTTATTAACCAAGAAGCTAATCCTCCCATCACTTATTGGTTTTAGGATGCAACTTCCTTGGGCTTGCGAGTTGTAGGTGCGTCCCAGGCCCGTTTTCAGGGTTTAAATTAAAGAAAAAATGGCAACAGAAGGATATGGGGTAAACAAGGCTAAAATAGCATAGTGATATAAGTAATACACGAGAAGAAGGGAAGAAGAGAAAACTGATAGAGAAGCAAAAATTCGAAGAAGAAACTGAAGAGGAAAACCTAGACGCAGCAAACTCAAACTCCATCATCCATTAAGACTCTTCATCTCCATTCCTTTCTTTTCAAACTCTTACTTTCTTTAATTCCAAATGTTCTTATATCAATCTCGCATTACCCTTACCTGTGGGTCTTCCTCTACCCCTCACAACCGAGATAATTTACTAGATAATATGCCTGAGTGAGTAATATATACTAGAAAAGTGGCAAGTGCACAACACCGGTAGGTGGTATGTTACTATATTTTTGTACCACCGATTATGATAGAATATTTTAATAATAGAGTCATAGATTAATAAAATGATCCAATGTGAGTATGGTGGTACCAGACTTGGTATCGCATGGTGACGCTATCTCATTTCTATAATTTTTTGCCGTATGTGTTGTTGTTTTTTCTACAAATTTCATCTTTATGTTATTATGCTTTTTTTCTTCCCTCAGTTTTAATTATATACTTCTAATTTCTATGATTAGGTAAACCCGCGTTGAGTAAAGTTGGGGTTGTTGAAAGAGATGTACAAAACGATCAAACATTGGTGAAGGTAATATGATATTCACTTGGAGCTGCGGTCTCCCATCTACCTAACAAACTTAAGATGATATGTGATTTCACTTGAAAAAATATAACATTGGAGATGGCTGAGTGGAGACAAATAATCCTTTTAGAAGAGGAGTTTTGCTTGTTATTCGCCCCCTTACCATATGGTTATTCTTTTTTTTTTTGTTTATTTTCTCAAGAAAATCCTTTTACATTGATTATATTCTTTATTATCTCTCCCTTTATTTATTATACTCTTATCTTAATTCAATATTAGTTTAACTTTTGTTAAAAAACTTTCTCCACATTTTGATGTCTTTTCCAATGCCTTTTATTACACATACTACTTTTATTGTGTTTTTCGCTTTCTCCATTTTTCATTATTTGGCCTCATGTTGATGATTTTAATGATGATTCATTGTTACCTAAGCCCCAAAATCATTTTTTGACCATGGCTTTGACCATGATCACTTTTAATACAAGAGTACTACTTCACTGATCTTTGTTTGTGCACGTCATTTATAAATTATAGAATCAATAGCTTGTAGCTGGTATGATGCTTCTGACAGGTTAACAATGGAGTATGGACTACAGATACTTCACATGTTAGAAATCAAGATACAAAATCTAATTTTTAGAATGTAAAATCCAAATAACTTCTCCCTCTTAACTTCTTAACCGATAAATTTTCCGTGTTATCTGTCAAAAATTCACCGAGTAGAGTTTTGGAGTGTATCTAAACGTGGAATGTGAATTACTATGCTTTTGAATGTGGGATATATAGTCATAAATCCCTAAATGGTGTTGAGAAATAGCTTCAGGTTTTGTGTGAAACTCCAATTGATCCGAATCTTAGGCACTTTTTTGGATTCTTATGGTGTATAGATATATGTGACCTCATGCATGTGCCATGCAGTAATACAAAGGTGGTTTGAGCCCAGCATGGAACTCCACATTTACTTCTGCAAAATAGTTCAATTTATTGCATTACGAAGCACAATAACTGACATTTAGATTGTTCTGTTCTTTGTAAGATGGCTATGTCTACTTCTTTCCTCCGTTTGAGCTCATTTTTGCGCTAGTAACTCCCTCTCCATCTTCTTTATGCTGTATTTTTATGATCTTAGCTGTTGATCATTTGAACAGGTGGAGATACAGTCAGGAAGACCTCATCAAATCCGTATTCATCTTTCTTACATAGGACATCCTCTTTTAGGTACATTTATACGACGTTGACTCCAACTGCTAGTTTTCAACCGGGTTACTGATTCGCTCAAGTCTCAACCCCACTGCAAATTGGGAATCTGTCCAGGATTTATTCGCATCATGGCGTTTTCTTGAAATTCTATATCAAATTATCTATTAAGAGTATTACATAGATCATTTATTACGTTTCCATAACGAATTTGGCAGCCTTCACTCTCAGCTTTTCATGGTTTGGTAATTGGTGAAAGAAACTAATTCTTTTTATGGTAGTACAAAGGGGAAAATTACTAGGACACCTTTGAGTGTTGCCGTTTTCCCATAGTACCCCTCGTTTTATCTTCATATGGTACAACTGTGATTAGGATTAACTGTCCAACATGCCGTTCTTTCATTTTTTTTTTCACCATAGCAATGATAAATTTGCTTAATTAAGACACTAAAAACCTATTTGAATCAATAAAAGAAGTTGTAAAACAATTTTATTTTTCCTAAATTTATAAAAGTTATTTTTGTACACATGATACCTTTTGGATTTTTAAATTTTAGATATGCACAAGGTATCCCTAAAGTTAATTTCACATAGTGCCTGTGATGTTTTAGTTATGCATAAAACACCCCTTATCATTTTCGTATTAGGGCTCAAATGTTTTCAGAGTATCCCTAACTTGAAAAACTTAACTTCTAATTTTATAATTGTTAAAATAATTACACATTTTTTTGCCATTTTAAAATGATTTTGTTTATCTTTATAATCTTCTAAAATAGATTGTTAGTGTCTTAATTAAGCGAATATAACGGAAAAATGCGCAAAAGGTACACTAAAAAAGCAAACTCGAACCTCATAAGTTAAAACGAGGGGTAATATAGGGAAAACGGCAAAACTCATGAGTACCATACTACCATGAGAATTTTTCCAATAAAATAAGATACCTGGGAGACTCATTGATGTGACTATGTCTTAGATAATTGTTATAAGGCATAATCCTTTGCTTAAAGTAATTTTTTAATAAAACTATGGGAAGTGCACTGAGCTGATAGATGACTTGGAGCTAGGCGTAAGGTGTCAGCCTTTGCCGGATTGTAGTGATTGAGGAGGGACTCCTGTTGATATGCTACTGAAACTATTTAGGGAATCAATCTTTTTACCCTGATTCTTTATTGTTTCACTAGGTCCTCTATAGATGTTCTTTTTCAAAGTTATAATTTGCACCTTGTCTTTTATGGAGTATTCCATATATATAATTTTTCATGACAATGTCACGCCCTTAGAGACACTGGGATAAAGTTATTGTTGACTTCTTGTGCAATGTCACGCTTCTACAACACACCAATTCTCGTGACGGGAAATGTAATTACTCCATTTTCCCTATGTGAGACTACGCTTTAACCATATTTAATTACATGTAGGTATGTATTCGTTTTCTAATGGTGAAAAGAAAGTTTTGTGAAAAATCTTTTTATTATTTATGTAAACATTTTAGTATTATATTATAATTTGTTTCTATTTTCCGGTATATTTGAAGCCAAAGTTTAAAAGCTTTGCCCTCAAAAGGTCAAACATGAAGATCATAGTGAAAAGGACCGAGTACAAAACTAAGGTGTTAGTGGTCTTTACTTGATTTTAACATGCGCTGCTTTTCAGGTGATCCACTTTATGTTGCCGGGGGTCTGCCACAATGCTCTGGTATGGAGTTTGTTGATGAAGGTTACGCTGAAGATGGGTATGGAACTTAATCTTATTTTCAACTAAGGTTGCCCTTAGACAGTGATGACAGCCAACTTGCGAAACATCATACTCGGTAGTTTGAAACAGCAGCATCTTAGATGACAAGTATTATTTCATTTTTGACTTACAATTAAGTCCTGATTCCTAAGCTTCAATTTACTCTCGAAAAGAGAGACTACATGACTTTACACTGGCCGATCGTCGAATTTATTGTCACCTGAGCATAGTATAGGAATCCGATACGGAGTAAGGCCGAAATCTCAAACGGCGTCCTTTCTGTGAGGTCTTGGGCTCTTGATGACAATCGGTCCATTTTAGTCATACACGAGCTCTTCATTTGCGTTTAAACTTCAATTTGTACTGTACTTTCTGTTGTCTTAGAGCTAATTTGTCTTTTGTCTATTGATCTTTGCAAATGATTACTCATGTTAGTCAACCCTAAATCAATTTGGGATTAAGGCTCTACTATATTGTTGTCGAAGTGTAGTGAATACCGTATGTAGTTACATACCTATTGATTAATTTCATTGGTCCCGTTCTTTCTTGCTGCCATGCAGTGGTTATCAACGGCCTTTAAAACCTGTTCCAGGAGACATTGGGTATCACCTGCATGCCCATGAAGTGATCCTTTCCCATCCAACCACGAATGAGGTATTAATATTTTAAATATACGTTCTTCTGTTTTTAGCTTGTCGGCATATCTAATGTGCTAAGCTTATGATCTATTTCCTGCTGATCCTTATATTAGTCTCATTTTGCATCTGTCCTAAGATGAGGATACGGGGGCTCCTCTTCCCCATAAAGTTTAGGAAATTACTCCCTCTACTTCTAAATGATGTTCCAGATTTCCTGTGTTGGCAAATTCACAAACAAGTCCACTTTCTCTATTAGGCTGTCATTTGTGGTTCTTATGACTTGGTACCCCGCATTCTTTTTCCTACTTTCATTTTCCTCTACATAGTACTCTGAATGTTATTTCTTAATATTTGCCCAAAATGAATAGGGAACATCTTATAGACGTGGAGGGAGTAAAATGTTGAGTATTTGAGAGTGAAATAGACTAAGACCTTGTTTGGATACAATTTTAGGACGGGCGGGGAAATGGAGAGCTAGGTAGCACTAAAACGGACACGGACACGAACACGTGACACGACATCCCGTGAAATCTAGGACTCGAGACACGATATTTAAATCTAATAAAATATATAATGTATAGTTATAAATAACGTATGATTTTACTTTTGTAAATGTATTGGATATTAAAGTTAAATAATTGAAGGTAACATTTGACTTTGACTATAACTCATTCTTATTTCTCACCTAAACTCATCTTCTAATCAATCTCTTTCAGTTTTTCGACCTCTCATTCCTCGTTTATTGGTATCAATATGTTTAGGCGTGTGTCTGACGAGTGTCGGTGTCCGACACGGCGTCTGACACCGGACCACTAGTTATGAGGAGTCTGTGTGTTACCTAGATGGAGAGAAAGGGAAGGAGAAGAGGAATGGAGTAGGTCCCTCCAAATTTTTTCCTATGTTGGAGGGATTCTAATTCCCTTGGAGGCGGCCCCTCCATTTTTCTCGTACCTTATTTTCTAACCATAAAAGGGAAATTGTATCAATCCCTCTCATTCCCCTCCTTTTCCCCTCTAAACTCCATCAAAACAAGCTGGTTGATCGAAGGGGATTGGAGGGATTGCATTGGGGTTGAGGTGTTTGCTAACAGCGGGGGATATGGCGGAGTGGTGATTGGTGGTGGTGGGTGGCAGTGGAAAATATGGATTGTACGAGTTAGAGTTTTAAGGAGAGAGAAACAAAAAGGTGGAGGATTTTTATGATGACATGACATCATTGGATGTCCTATTGTATGAGGCATCCTTATAGTAGACATAGTCTAGTGATTTTTGAGAAATGCTTTATACGATGGTTGATCTTCTTGTGTAAGGGCATGATGCCAAGTCTCGTTCTCAACATTTGTAATGTGAACCTTCCTTGATGTACTAGGATAAGTGTCAGATTTATTGGAAAGAGTTGCGTGTAAATGCATGTCCATCCTATTTTTTTCCCCACTTTCCTTTTTGGCAATTTTTATCTTTGCTTCCCACACCCCTTTGTTTCACATTTAGGCAACTTTTTTAGTACATTTTACCATATATTGTGCTTATATCTTTCTTGTAATTACCAAATAATCCATAAACCTACTTCATTCTTTCCCTCCTTCCCCCTCCCTCTCCAACATAGTGGCTCACCACCATATGTCCACCTGAGATGCCTACTTTTCCACCAACTCCTGACAATCCCTCCATCCCACTACCGTCTCCCAATCAATCAAGCCCATCAAGCCCACTGGACCTCTTTCCTCGTCTTCTACCGCATCGCTTCCTTCGTCTCGCCAACAAGTACAATTTCCTTACGCTGCCTCATTTCCTCTAGTCGTACATCCACCGCACGCTTCGCTCTCCATGACACCTTTTACCATGGTCACGCCCTCTTCCCCCCCCCCCCCCCCTCCTTAGATGTAGGATTTATGGCAATCGTGTGGTTGTTTGTGGTGGTTGTCGTCAAAGTGTCGTGGTTGTGGCATTGATGTGATGCTTATGGCGGTGGTGTTTGTGGATTGGGTGGTGGTGGAGTGGTCTGTGGGTTTGGTAGTGATGACCGCGAGGTTGGTGATGGAGGGAAGAAAATCAATGAGATAAGTGAGCGAGGTTAGAATGGTCTTTTGGGCCATTTTCTTAAAAGAGTTGCAAAAATTGGGAAGAAAAAAAAATGGATGCATCATTTGTGGTTTTTCCATTGAATGGTATAGATTTTTGGAGAAGTTGGGTATTGAAGTTGCATTTGGCATAAGATGCTTTAATAGTCCACGCAAATTTACTTTGTCAATTGTGGAGAGGTTACATCTTTAGAGAAAAAAATACTTTATTTTAGTGACGATTATACCTTCTTGAAGACCTTTAGTCGAGGGTAGTGGCTTGAGTATTTTGGATCGGTTGTAGCATTAGCCCTTTTATTTGCAAATCCTTTTGTTTAATCCAAGAAAAAGAAATACATATTTCTCATATTTCTTTTAGGGTCTTGGCAGGTTGTTTTTTCACGCTATATTATAATTGCGTATCTCCACAATTACTTATTGTCCACGCAAATTTACTTTGTGAATTGTGGAAAGGTTACATCTTTAGAGAAAAAAAATACTTGATTTAGTGACGATTATAGCTCTTCTTGAAGACCTTTAGTTGAGGGTAGTGGCTTGACTAATTTGAAATTCAATGTCTGTTCATACTTGATGGATCTTTATGAGCATGGACAATAGAAGCTCTTTGATGAGCTGTCGAAGTGTTCTACAAGTTAGTCCAGTCCCCACTTTTGGAGAGCAAAAATAAGTGTTTTTTTTCCTACAATAAAGTGCTATCTTGTGGTTGTGTGCTCTCTAACAAATAAAATGGAGCTCTTTTTGGAACTCTTGGGAAAGAGCAAAGGAGAGTTAGCTCTCCATCCAAAGTGGTCATTGACATGTGAGGATGCGAGGGAAAATTGTTTGGGCTGAGGCTTGATACCCATTTACGTGGGTCTATTGGAACACGACAAGAAATTTATTTGGGTTGAGTTTGGATTGAAGGGTTCGTAACCCGTTTGTCTCTTTGTTTCACAGGTGATGAAGATTCTTGCCCCACTTCCATCAATGCTGAAGTCAGTGCATGAGTAATACCTGCTTCACTGCTTTGGGTTATATACGGAGTCTGCAATTTCAGTTACCACCTTCAATGTCTTGTTACATTAGAATTGTGCCCGTTGGCTATATTTTGTTATCTTAGAAGTTTCTTGCTTTCAGGGCATTGGTATCACAGAGAAGCCTGTTGGAAACGAAATTTGATTAGAACATGTAAATCACTTAATACCTTTCCAAAAATTCGCACATTTCCAGTACTTTCTATCAAATACATCAAAGGCGAACTATGTGTTCTCATGGGAAATCTAGGACTAAAGTCACTGAACAATAACAAAAACCCTAATGTGCAAATATTGTGGCCACCAAAAATGGCCCTAATTCCCCCGATCTCCTTGCATCTTCTCACTATACTCCTCCCTAACCGTCCCTTTAAAGCGTATGACCACCACCAAACTCCTCTGCCTTGCTAATCTCTTCCCTGTGCAACACTCAATTTGTCCGATTCCTTTCCCTTGGGCGTAAACTCTTCATTTCCTCAAAACCCTTCTGTCTTTTCTTAAAGTCTAACGTGAAAATCGGATAGTCCACAGAACTGCCATTCACATCAGTATATTCCCTTGGTGAAAACTGACAGGCGTTATTTTGATTGCATTTACCAGAATTCACAGGTGGATACTCCGCCAATAACAAAGCTGAAGACGACTCTGTAGAAGGTGGATAGCCCACGGCCTTTATCTCATTTCCATCCCATATACCATAGTTCCTAACTGGAACGTTCTCAAGGCTCGCAATGCCGTTAGATGTCAGATGGTGATTCATTGTCTTATCATACTGCCAAGGAATCGAAGTCCCTTTGTCAACTAAAGATGTTTTGCTAAGGATATTTTCAAACAGTTTAACATTACCACTACCACTACAACAAGTGTCTGAAGATCTGCCAGGAACCATACGATCATTCTGAGAAGCT
The DNA here is from genome assembly GCA_022085475.1 of Heliosperma pusillum. Lineage (NCBI taxonomy): Eukaryota > Viridiplantae > Streptophyta > Magnoliopsida > Caryophyllales > Caryophyllaceae > Heliosperma > Heliosperma pusillum. The sequence goes on along the minus strand of JAIUZE010070493.1, from coordinate 45,603 downwards.
GAACCAATGCATTTCCTGAAATGACACTCTTGAGAAGACTGCACTTTTCTACTTCGCGGCTTATGAGTACTGTTATCGTTCAATTCCGTCTCAACTGTCAAATCAACAGGCAGACCTGTCATACCTTCCCAATCACCCTGATTAGAACTGTCGCAACATGTTGAGTGTCTGCATTGCCCTTCGCAAGAACTGGTGCAGTCGGGATCTAGAATTTCACATGAAACAACTGATTTCACATTGGTAGCCTCTGGAACTGATTCAGGATTCATGATACTTGATACACAATGGGATACTTCAGCAGTGCTGTCAACTAACCCACTAAGACCAAAATTTGAAACATCTATGGGACATAAAACTTCAGGTTCCATGTCAGTTTCTTCGCAACCCAATTGCCCCGGGCCACAATTCCCCGTAGAAACAAGCTTTGAAACGTTTTGACTCACATGTGGCAAGTCTCTTTCTGTTCTAGAATCTGACTTACCACTACAACCAACATACCTTGTCTCTACAACTCCGGCTCCATCTTCAATATCACTTCCACTGCCGTTTTCGAGACTACAACTTCCTGGGATCAAATATTCGAGACCTAGGCACTTCCGACCTTTACTGAAGAACACTTTGCACTGATCCCGGTTCTTTGTCCTCACAAATCCTGATATTGTCAAAAAATCTCGCCCATGAGTTGAGAAAGCTCGAACAAATAAAAATCTCTCGTCATCCGTCCAGTCCTCAAAATCTCTCTCTCCACAAATTTCATCTGAACAAGTATCCACGTCATCGTCATCAACATTCAGTGAGACAACAGTTGCTGAGCGTTGCCTGACAAAGGAACCCACTTTACGGTGTTTCAACTCATGATTGCCATTGTTGGGACCCATAGAATTACTGATGCAAGAACCCATAGCCTCAGAAGACAAAACATCGGCTTCAGGACTTTTTGTCGCTACTTCAGTGACACCATCTGATCTTCTGCGCTTCTTGTTGGTTAACTTCACAGTTTTCATGGATTGATCAGTTAGAGCCGCAATAACTGAAACATCTCCCAGGATATCAAGAGAAGCCGATTTCGTCTCCCTACCCCATTTCTTCTCAGACGTCAACAAGTATGTATGTGAGCACAGTGGCTTCACTTGCTTTTTCACATCTAGGTTCTTAGTTTTCTCAAAAGTTTTTGATTTATGATTTTTGTAATAGAATTGAATGCAATCGGCTATGGTCTTGTGATCAAGAAAAGAAGCAATTGTTCTGAAATCTTTCCCATGAGTGGTTAGTTTGTCCATGAAAATTTTCTTCTCTTCGAAGGTCCAAGGGTTGATTAACGCTCTCTCCTTCTCAACTGCACATGGATCTTCAACTAATCCATTACTCGACATAAACCTTGATGACATCTTGTCCTTGTCATCTAAGATCATAGCTGGCATCTTCAAATTGCTTCTGTAGATTTTCATCTTGGAATCTGAGAGTAGCTTTCTAGTAAGATTCAAGATCCCAGTACTCAGACCTGGGCTCAGACTTCCAGCTGAAAATGCAAAAAAGAAGAAAAAAAACATAACTGATAGAATTAATATCGAGATTCAACCAGAAAATACTTTAATATGAACGTAACTACACTAAAACTGAACAGGAGAGTATGAGCAAATAACATTTAGACCACACAATTACATGGGTTACTTTGAGTGTCACCAACCAACCTTCACACTAAAGGGGTTTGGCATACTTAAGTTTATCCTTCTTACCACTGCTCAAAATCCACAAACCAGACTTGATTAAAGTTTACACCAGAGTCAGGGATCCAAGACACAACTAAGGGTCCTCTCAATTATCGACCAACAAATGCCAGAACGAGCATGTAGAATCTCAATCGATGGACAAATGAAACCCCCATACTCCCATAGGCTAAGTATTTCGACAACACATAACACAGATATGATAAAAACAAATTTCCTACACCATGTGTTCTAGTACCTTGGTGTTTATTTTTATGAAGACGACACAAATCCACATACCTACGAGTTATTTTTCCCTTAGCTTGCCTCACATGGTTAATAAGGAGGGCAATTCCTGTTAATTAATCTGTGATTGGCTGTACAAGCTATGTGCCATTAAAAATATAACAAGAGGCAAAAAAATCTCAAAAGGTACCTAATTCTGACCAAAAGAGGGCAGAGTGGTCACAGGCGCAACAATTCTGATGTCAATAACCACTATGTAAATATTCAACAAAATAGTACTCCATTCTCGAATTTATTCTCTATTTCATAATTGTGGGTAGCATGACTTTCTTGGCATTCAGCATGTTCAGTTTCCTCAAATCATGTCTCTCTTGCTAAGTACATACCCATAGCTTTCATTAAAAGTGCAAAATTCATAGGCATGTCGTTCGTTTAAGTGGAACATACCTGGTGAGCCACAGCGTGCGTGAATGGTCGACCGATGGTTTTGTTTCCCCATATGCATAGTTCGAGAAGTAACATCAAGCTTCTTCTGTGATTTCAATCGATGACTTTTAGAATCTAAGCATAGATCCTGCTTCCAAAGGTGAAAAAAAGCTCTATACTTCAAAGAAATCACTCTCTCCTTGAATCTGAGAAGCCGCTTCCGACTCCAAAACTTCTTTTTGATTGTGATATCAGGAGGCAAGCAAGAACGTCTATAAGCCTCCAAACTGCAAGCCCTATTATCAGTATTACCACCAGGAAGCAACTTAGTAAGCATCTCAGATGCTATAGAAGACGTTTCCTTATTAGAAGCTAATATGATATCGCATATGTCGTCCTCTTTCTTATTGCACACATGTGGGTGTTCAACCACAGCAGCAACACTAGCATCTTTAATAGCCTTTTCATGATTAACTTTACAGTGTGTCCCCTCAATTGTCCTCTTATTATCACAGGTGTACACATTTTCTAGCATAGTTTCAGAGGATTTGCCAAACTCACTGTCTGAAGAGCACGAGTTTTGGCACCCACAAGAGACTGTTTTTTGAGCTAAAAGTAGTTCAGAAAATGTTGAAGTGGCGGTTCCAGGACTACTAATATCCTCATCCTTGCTTTCTGCATCATAATGACTAGGAAGCGCACTTTCCACAATCATATCTTCAGATGAACCTACTCCCAAAGGTAGCGGTCTAGCAGAGCCAATTGGACCATCACAATGAACATCTTTATTGTCTATTGTGGAACATTTTGACAAATCAGGACATGGAATACCTTGATAAGAATTGTCATTGAATAACTTCAGTTCAGTTTCAAGCGAATCAATTTCAGTTTCAGTCAACACTAATGTCTTCGAAATTTCACCTTTCCACACTAGGAGCTTACTTAAAGCTGATGATCTCATTAAACCAGAATCTGTAGAGAACTGTCCGTCTGCATGCAGCAATTCATCAAGCAAATAACTTAAATTGGTTATCAAGTTTAGTTCCAATTTCGAAAAATCGAACTGCATTCCTTCAGTTTGTTTCTCAGACAGAGGTATCAACGACACACTATAGTTACTGGAATCACCACCAATTGTCTTCACATATGTCTTCTCCTCTAGCCCTGTCACAGGTTGAAATTATGAGAATCTACAGATTCACCACACGATCACATTATTAAATGTTAATTTAAATCCACGTGATGACGTTATTAAATGTTAACTTTGAATTTATTTCTAATATTATACTATCAACACCTGACGAAACATCCGAGAGCCAACATTTCTAATCATAAGCCTGCAAGTCTGATCTAAAAAACAAAACAAGTGCATGAACCAGTGAGCTTTATTAAAACACATTTTCTAATTTGCACATTCAATTGATGATTGCTTGCTTTTATTTCCTTTCCCTTTACCCATTTTTCAGATTGGGTTATCCCTTGCTCTCGCACACCCCAAGGGTTTCCCCAACCCTTCCCTATAAACTCTACACTCCACCAACACTGACAACCAATAGCTATCAACTTCTACCACTACCAGTGTCGGTGCCCGCCCTCTGCAACCCCATGAATGACTCCCCCAACCCTTGTCGAAATCCTCATTCCCACTCCCACCACTGAAGCTCCCTCTCGCACCCTCAACATCGTGTTTTAGGGTGGGGAAGGGATTTGGGGGGAGTCGACGAGGGTGGTGATGCAGAGAGGAGAAGGGGTTGCCCGCGTAGGCGGCAGAGGAAGGGGGCCAGTCAGCCAGTGATGGTTCCCGTGGGGGAGGTATTGGTACTTTGGTAGTGGTTGTTGGGAATTAGGATAAAGTAATATTTTGCCTTTCGCTTACATTTACAAAACCAAACAGGCAATAGAATTAAGGGTCTTCCTTTCCTATCCTCTTGATTCCTTTCCTAACCCTTTTGCAAACCAAACACCCCCTAAAACGAAAGGAGACTGATACAAAGCCAAGCGCACAGTATTGTGTCTATCGAATCTAGATTCAAAATCATATAACCCATGTTTTAGACTAGTCTACAGGACCCTAAAACAAGTTGTGTGGGCTCAAATCAGACTGAATCATTTAAACATTACGAGAATCGAACAGTTTGTGGCTCTATCAGCTTTAGCACAGCAGGCCAAAATGGTACCCACAAAAAGTATGTACTGTAAACACATTTAATCTTCAACCTTTTGATAGTCAGCAAACTGCACATATAACACAATTTAAGAAAACACTAGCGAGAAATATCCCTGGTCTATAGTTAGATGGCCACAAACATGCAGCGTCAAGCCGTCAAGGACTATTGACATGAATAGAATATACATGTAAGATGAAAACACAGAGTACAAGTGACCTTTATAAATATATACTCTGGTAAGTTCATATATTTCTGATGGTCTAGGGCCAATGCAGAAAAATATTTGAAAATGACAGAAACTATTCAGGTTGAAGAAGTCGTCAGTCAAGGTCTTGAATCAAGAAATACATCAGAAATTGCATTTATGAAGATATAAACAGCACCAGTACCTGGTGACGAACTGCAAGTGAAGGATGACGGTCTAGCAGGAGATGAACAGTCAGAGAAAACTGCAATCTCGGGGTTCATCTCAACCAAATTTGAGGTGACACGATTTGCAGGATCCACAATACCGACTGATGCTATATTTTCAAACGTGGTTGGATCTTCTTCAGAGCCTGCAACTTTCTTTTTTTCATACTTTGCCAACCCCTCCCCCCAACCAAGCCGTGGCTTCTTTCTAGATGCTAAATCTTCAGCAGGAACAGCAGAGGGAGGACGAGGAACGATATCTGTAGGAGTAACACTCTTCGGTGCCAAGTCGTCCTCCTCATCACAAGTTTCTCTTCCAATACTCTTCAAGCTAATTGAATGGCTGCAAAAAGAACCCCTGGATGTCGAGCTTCCTGAGCGAGAAATCTTCAAAGGCTTCCAGTCTAGGCCTCCCAACGAGTTCTCCTTTCTAATTCTCTGACTCACACCTGACCCATTACCATCAGATGCTTTACCAGGTTGGTCTTTGGAGTGGGAAGGAAGACTAGGATCAGAAGCACGGACAGGTGTTTTGCCAGCTGATCTCTGATTTTTCACATTAGATGGCCGTCCTGATGTACTTGCTAATCCGTTATACTGTCGGTTGTTATCCCAAGAACGGCCTCTCCATTCTTTCTGGCCGAAACCATTCCGATTATCCCTGTAATTTCTACTATATCTACCATTTCCCTGACGCCCAGATGGCCTGAAACATTCATCATTCATAAACCGATCACCAGAACGAGGTGTAGGATACTCATGTTGAGAATCTTCTTGATACAAATACCATTCACCCTGCTTACCATGACCTTTAAGGTAATAAATATACAAAAAAAAAAGAGAAGGGAAACAAATATTAAGACAAGAAATAAGATGATTGGTTGCGCAGACATCGTAATCATTCAACTAAACATGGGAGAAAGCACAAATGAAATACCAAATACAAATTTTAAGCCAGGGAGAGTATAATTCCACAAAATTCCAAACTGTCATTTATCCAATTTAGTCTCAACTTGATACGAGTAATTAAAAAGGGTAATTATGAAATAGAGAAGCAATAAAGAGTACGAACCAGGGTGGCGGCGAAAGTCGGAAGGGAAGGGCAAGCGAGGCGAAAACGGGTAAGAATAACGAGATCGATTGGTGGCAGAAAAAGGCGAAGGCGGCGATGAATCCCTCCATCCATTGGCAATGCCATGAGGTGGATATTGGTAGTCGTGTTTACGGTGTCGAAACAAGTCGGGTTTAAGATCCCAATCAGGTGCCATTAAAACGGGTCCACTTTTAAACCCAATTAAATCTTCTTCTCTTGACCTCATCTTCATCCTTCTCCTCATATTGCTGCTATACGGCATCTACACTAATTAACTCTATATTCAACCAAAAACCCACAAAAATTAGGATGTGTTTCTTGAATTCAACGACGACCCAGATGAGATTATCCTAAATTAATATCCACCCACAAATTTAATTTCTGAGGTGCCCACTGCACTTTCCTCTCATCCCACCGAAAAAATTTAGGGTTTCGTTTTGTTTTGTTTTGTTAAGGTTTATTAACAAATAAAGAAATTAAAAGTAAGTGTGAATTGTGAAGGCGATATAGTTTGAAAGAAGGGAAGAGAAAGATGAAGTTGAGTTGTGTCATCTCAACGCCCTTGTAGGCTTCTATAACTTGTATCACTCCTTTTTGCCCTGCTATTCTACTTCACGTCCGCCTTCTTTTTCTTTTCTTTTGCCCTAACTAGTTTTACTCCCATAAAAAAAAAATACTCGGCGCCCTTTAAATATCCTAAATTTTATTTTTTGGATTAGGAAGGAAAATTAGGTTAAACAACTCGAGTATTACTATCTTATCTCACCTTTTCGCACGAGGGAAGGGAGAGAAAGCCAATGACTTTCAAGTTTCAACCCACCTCGAAGAAGAAGGATATAAACGCCTCAAACTGGTCATAAAATCGGCTATTTTATTGGTCTCACGAAAACAATGAGTATACTTCACATCCGTAAAGGTACAAAGCTCCACCCTAATATCGGCAATTAAAGATGAAATTTCCCAAGGTACCTTCAACGTCCCACATATAGAGTTAATAACACAAAATTATCTCTTTCTATAGGGAAAACTTTATAACCCCATGTTTTAGCTGTATTCATTCTCCAAGTGTAACACCCGGAAATGTACCCTATTTTTCTAGTAGAAATATTTTACGGAATCGTTTCAGTAATTTTAAGTTTTAATTAAGAATTTTAAGTTTCGAGTCAAATTTAGAATTTCCGAGTTCGTATTTGGAATTTCTGCGAGATTCCATGAAAATCCCGTCTTAAGACGAGTTTGACTTTTCTTGACTTTGGAACCGTCTTTGACTTCCGTTGACTTTGATGAAACAAGGCATTTTCGTGTACTGCTGACCTCAGCCGGTCGACCGGCAGCCGGTCAGACCACCGGCTGGGGCAGTGGCTGTATATTGTTGGAGTTTTACGTGATTTTGAAATATGAAATTGGGCTCAGCCGGTCGACCGGCAGCCGGTCAGACCACCGGCTGAGACACCCCCCTTTCTTCCCTTGTTTTTCATATGACCCTTTGGTCCCAGTCGGTCGACCGGCAGCCGGTTGACCTGACCGGCTGGGACACACTGAAGTTTGATGTTGGTTTTTGTATGAGGTAATGGCCTGAGCCGGTGGACCGGCAGCCGGTCAGCCTGACCGGCTGACACCTGCTGGAGGATGTTTGTAGTTGTTGTTTACGGTTTTCATTTATAATAATTCCGATCGTTCGTTTATCGTATAATTTTACGTAGTGACTTATAATATTGATGTTTTGAATATATGACATTTCATTCGCTTGTATCACATGTTTTGTGACGGTTTTTGTATGTCCCACTTTGAGTCGGTTTTTACAAATGATACGGTTTGAGCACTATTTTGTCTTGTGCTTTGTACTCTCATTCCCTTGGCTACCTTCCCGTTCGTAAGGCTGGAATGTCGGAACGGAGAGGTATCCTACTGCTTAAATGCATGTGTTAGTGGGCATACGACGACGTTGTTGGGAGTTGAACGCTATGCGTTGTTCGACCCGGCCGTCAAATGTTGTGTGCTTGCGAGGTGGTGTTATTTGCATGTAGCGTACCGCATGTTATGAGGCTTGAGCTCGTTTTCCGCCTCTTTTTTGAATTGATCTACCGAATTTGGGGTACTCGGCGTCTAGTGTAAGACAGAGTCTTGGATGCGAAACGTTTTATCGCATGTCGAATCGGAACACGTTATATTCCGAGATCCTGGCCAGGTTTAGACTAGTACCGTATTATTATCGTCGTGCTACCAGGAGGAAATTAGTCTACATAGGCGAAATGTAAGCATCGCGTATGAGTTCAGGGAAATGTGATCCCGTGGATGCCTTTAATCATACTTGCCATGTACACGATGCTAGTGCGTTTCACTTACCGTGAGATATGTCGTCTTGTGTCGTTCTTGAAAGCGTGATTTCATGATATTGTTCATGGTCATTGCATGATTGGACACCGTCATTGTCTCGGTTCGTGAATGGATGATAATATGTTGGATTTATGTGATCATCGCATGACTTGACTTGGTTTGTCAGTCGAGTCCCAATCTTATCAATCTTATACCGCTAACGGTGAGATGCAAGCCCTAGTGAGCGTATTCGATTGCCTAAGAGTGTCTTTCCCGAGTCTTTGAGTAGCATGATGGTTCGGATTTGATTTCCATATGCTCTTATCATTATTTATCGAATTGCCTATCTATCCTTATCGTATCTCACATGTATATCTATATATGCATGATTTTACTTTTGTATTTCCTTCTATGTACGTTTATTGTGATATGGCTGGGAGAACCCGGAGTTACTCCCCACTGACTGTGGCATTCATGTTTTTCATGGATGAACGGGTTGCTTGCAATGGATGACTTTTTGGATATGATATTTTGGGGTTCGGGTGTGAGCTAGCGGGCGTTGTCCCTGGAAGTTTCACCTCTAGACGATATTAGCTAGTTTTATTAAACACTTGTTCTTTGCTAACATTTGAAGAGATCCCGTCTCTTTGTTGTATCTCCGTACTTTGTTTGTAATATTTTGACACACCTCGTGTTATATATCTTGCATGTTTAAGGGTTTTTAAAAATACCGTATTTCCGCATATTATTTCACATGCTTGAATGTTTTATTATTCCGCATTCGCGAGGGTTGTCACAGTTGGTATCAGAGCTTTGATCGCTCCCGACGCACACACGTGAACCCTAACTTAAACTACTTGACCTTGAAATAATAAATGAGAGAGTTGGGTAGAAGTTAAGGACTTTACTTGGTAGTCTAATTGTTTATGCTAATTGATAAGAGTAACTTAAATTGTTTTTGTTTCTTATGAAGATGGTTAGACCGCGTTTAGCCGAAAATGTCATGATGGAGGCTCTTGCTCAAGTGCTGAAAAATCAGGAGGATGCCGCTTTAGCTAATGCCAACCAAGTTCCCCCTAGAAGAGAGGACAACCATCAAGGTGGCTATGCATGGGTGGCGGGTCAAATTGCAAGGAGTAAGATCGTGCCTTATGGTGGAGAACCGGATCCCACGGAGCTATCCGATTGGTTCCGTGAGATGGAGAAGCAGTTTGATCTTTACCAAGTCCGAGAAGAGGACAAGGTGAGGATAGCAAAGCACTTTCTGGTGAGGGAAGCCGACAACTGGTGGGCTATCACAAGTGCCACTGCCGTTCTTGAAGAGGACTTTAATTGGTCTTGCTTTAAAGCTCTTGTAGAGGGTAGATTTTATCCTAAGGAGCTTAAACAACAAAGGCTTAAAGAGTTCATTGATTTTCAACAAGGTAACTTATCTGCTCAAGAGTTCACTACGGAGTTTAATAAGCTCGCTCACTTTGCGCCGAGGCTTATTCGTGATGATGAAGACCGTGCATTCTATTATCGTAATAAGTTGAATGTCGTTCTCCAAAGTAAAGTGAGAAGGGGTACCGCATCCTTTGGAGATCTCTACGATGATGCTTTGTGGGCTGAAAATTCAATGAAGGCCATTAGGGATGAAGCTTTAATGAATAATCCCTCTCCTTCTTATGCTCCTAGGCCGAATGCTTTTGGGAAAAGGCCGTTTATTCCGTCTTCTTCTAATTCCTATGCTAACAAAAGGAAATTTAATCCTTCTCCCAATGCTTATTCAAGGAATCCTGCTCCTTTTATTCCTAGAGCTACTTCAAATGTGGCTCATAGGCCTTATGCATCTCAAGGTCGTCAGTGTAACCGTTGTAGACAACCACTCCATCCCGGTGTGGCATGTCACAACCGACCTTACATTTGCTTCTTCTATCAAAAGGGTGGTCATCGTTACGAGGATTGCCCCGACCGAAAGTTGCCTCCTCCTCCTAAGCCTAAGGGTTCAATCTTTGTCATGAGCCGTGCTGAAGCCGAGACTCATCCAGAGATCATTACTGGTATGTTCTCAATCTTTGAGCAACCGTGTCTTATTTTATTTGATACGGGTGCTTCAATGTCTTTTGTGTCATCAACCTATGCTAGTAAATTATCTATCAAGCCTACATCTAGTGAGGATACTCCCATATCCTTACCTTCCGGAGATATTATCTCTTGTTCAACTCTTTATTCAAATGTACCAATTTCTATTTCGGGTTCTATCTTTCCCGCGAATCTCCTTAAGTTTCCTCTAGGAGAGTTTGATATTATATTAGGTATAGATTGGCTAGCTATGTATCATGCTAGGTTCGAGTGTCGCGATCAAAAGATTTTCTTAAAGAGTCCTTTAGGTGTTAGAATAACCTATAAGGGAGCTCATCCCCGTAAAGGTGTGTCTTTAATTTCTGCTATGAAGTTGGTAAGTATGGTCAGAAAAGGTCGCCAAGCATTCTTGTGTGTTGTGACTTCTTCAAATACCTCCTTGCCAAGTATTGAAGATGTGCCTATTGTTCGAGAATTCGTTGATGTATTCCCCGAAGATTTGCTCGGGATTCCTCCCGAGCGTGATGTTGAATTCTTTATTGATCTTGTTCCTGGTTCTGGTCCAATTGCCAAGGCTCCTTATCGTATGGCTCCGTCTGAATTGAAAGAATTAAGGAAGCAGTTGGATGATATGATTGAAAAGGGTTTTATTCGACCAAGTGCCTCTCCTTGGGGTGCTCCCGTTCTTTTTGTGAAAAAGAAGGATGGTTCTATGAGATTGTGTATTGATTACCGAGAATTGAATCGGATTACAATCAAAAATAGGTATCCTTTACCGAGATTGAAGATTTGTTTGATCAATTAAGGGTGCTTTACTTTTCGAAGATTGATTTGAGATCGGGTTATCATCAAATTCCGGTTAGAGATGTTGATATTCCAAAGACCGCTTTTAGTACGAGGTATGGTCATTATGAGTTCAAGGTGATGCCATTTGGATTGACGAATGCTCCTGCTATCTTTATGGATCAGATGAACCGCACATTTAGTGAGTATCTTGACAAGTGTGTGGTGGTTTTCATTGATGATATTCTTATTTTCTCCAAGTCCGAAGATGAGCATGCTATTCATTTGAGGATTATTTTGGGTGTTCTACGTCGTCAGAAGTGGTATGCTAAGTTCTCTAAGTGTGAGTTCTGGTTACCTAAAGTGTCCTTTCTTGGGCATGTTATTTCTAAAGAGGGTGTAATGGTGGATCCTTCAAAAATTGAGGCCGTTGTTGATTGGAAGAGTCCGACTGATATTAGAGAGATTCGAAGTTTCCTTGGTTTAGCTGGTTATTATCGAAGATTTGTCAAGGATTTCTCTAAGCTTGCTAGACCTATGACTCAGTTATTGAAGAAGGAAACCAAATTCCTATGGAATGAAGCTTGTGAAGCAGCGTTTCAAGAGTTAAAGACGAGGTTAACTACCGCTCCGGTGTTGACTTTGCCTGAAGATGGAGTAGACTTTGATGTCTATTGTGATGCTTCTAAGATGGGTTTAGGTTGTGTTCTTATGCAAAATCGGAGGGTGGTGGCTTATGCTTCAAGGCAATTGAGAGTTCATGAAGTGAATTATCCTACTCATGATCTGGAATTGGCTGCTGTTATTCATGCTTTGAAAGTATGGAGACATTACTTAATTGGAGTTCATTGTCGTATCTTCACCGATCATAAGAGTTTGAAGTACATATTTACTCAAAAAGAGTTGAATATGAGGCAAAGAAGATGGTTGGAATTGGTGAACGATTATGATTTTGAGTTATTGTATCATGAAGGGAAGGCTAATGTTGTTGCAGATGCTTAGTAGGAAAGCTTCTCATGCTTTGAATGCTTTGCATGTTTTGCCTGTTGATCTTTGTGCCGAGTTTCGAAGGTTGAGTTTGGAAGTTTGTAGAGCGTGGATTTGTTCATGTTGGTGCTATGATTGCCGAGCCTGTGTTTCTCCGTGAAATCCGCGAAAGCCAAGTTGATGATCTTACCTACAAGTCTATTCAAGCCAAAATTCTTGAAGGTAAAGGTAAAGATTTCAAGTTTGATGATGAAGGTGTTCTTCGTTTCCATGGTCGTTTATTTGTTCCTAATGCTCTTAATTTGAGGAAGCGAGTTCTGGATGAAGCTCATCTTTCCCCTTATTCTATTCACCCCGGTGGTGATAAGATGTACAAAGATTTGAAGCTGCAGTTTTGGTGGCCGAACTTAAAGGGTGATGTTGTTTCTTATGTTGGAAGATGTTTGACTTGCCAACAAGTGAAGATTGAACACAAGAGACCCGGTGGATTGCTACAACCGTTGGATATTCCTCTATGGAAGTGGGAATCTATTTCTATGGACTTTGTTATGGCTTTGCCGAAGACCGTTGGAGGTAAAGATGCAGTTTGGGTTGTTGTTGATCGATTGACCAAGTGTGCTAGATTTATTCCGATCAAAGAAACTTGGAATTTGGATCGTTTAGCAAAGGCTTATGTTGATGAAATTGTTAGATACCATGGTGTTCCTTTGGAGATTATATCCGACCGAGATCCGAGATTCTGTTCGAGATTTTGGAAAGCTTTACAAGAAGCCATGGGTAGTAAGTTGTTGATGAGTACTGCTTTTCATGCCGCTACGGATGGTCAGACTGAGAGGACTATTCAGACTTTAGAAGACTTTCTTAGGGCTTGTGCTCTTGACTTCCAGTCTAGTTGGGAAAAGAGTTTACCGTTGGTGGAGTTTTCTTACAACAATAGCTATCATGCATCTATCAAGATGGCTCCATATGAAGCTCTTTATGGAAGGAAATGTCTGAGTCCTATATGTTGGAATCAATTGAGTGACAATCGTGATTTAGGCCCCGATGTTCTTGTTGAAACCATTGATAATGTGAAGGTCATTCGTGATAGAATGAAAGCCGCTCAAGACCGTCAAAAGTCTTATGCCGATATTCGAAGAAGGCCGTTAGAGTTTGAGGTTGGTGATAAAGTGTTCTTGAAAGTATCTCCTATGAAGGGTGTTAAAAGGTTTGGTGTTAAGGGTAAATTGAGCCCGAAATACATTGGACCCTTTGATATTGTAGAGAGGATTGGTGCCGTTGCTTATAAGTTGGATTTGCCGCCGAATTTGGCTAAGGTTCATGATGTTTTCCATGTTTCTCAATTGAGAAAGTATGTTAGTGATCCAAGCCATGTTATTCAAAAGGAATTGCCCGAGCTTGAACCGAATCTATCCTTTGAAGAGAAGCCGATCCGTATCCTAGATCGCAAGGATAGAAAGTTGAGAAGTAAAGTAGTTCCTTTGGTGAAAATCTTGTGGAGAAGTGCAAATGTCGAAGAAGAGACTTGGGAAACCGAAGCTTCTATGCGTAGTAAATATCCGAGTCTTTTCGAGTAAGGTAATTTTTATTTTTCCTCAAGTTTCGAGGGCGAAACTTTTTAAAAAGGTGGGGTGATTGTAACACCCGGAAATGTACCCTATTTTTCTAGTAGAAATATTTTACGGAATCATTTCAGTAATTTTAAGTTTTAATTAAGAATTTTAAGTTTCGAGTCAAATTTAGAATTTCCGAGTTCGTATTTGGAATTTCTGCGAGATTCCATGAAAATCCCGTCTTAAGACGAGTTTGACTTTTCTTGACTTTGGAACCGTCTTTGACTTCCGTTGACTTTTCTCCTACACAACTCACACTACTCCTAAACCTATTTTCCTACTCAAACACAAACACATTCCTTCCTCTTTAAGAAAACTCAAACCCTTGCCTCCATCCATTTTTCAATCTTCAAACCTCCGTATCTCATTCGTTACTTGATAGAATTCGCGTAAGTTCGTCTTATTTTTCTTCCCTTACCTTCCTCTATCCTTAGGGATGTTAAAATCATCGTCTTTCTCGCTTTTCAAACTTTCCGTCTTTCTCAAGATGAACTTTATTCATCTTTTATGATCTTTATGTAGGTGGTGACCTCCAAGATCCCGACAAAGACTACTTTCTAATTGAAGAGGAGCTTGACGATTAGTAGAGGCGCTTAAAGGTAACGGTGAAGGGTTACTCGGTATCATTTACGTGTTTTATGTGATTTCTAGGATAGAAACTATGATTTGATTATAGTTAGTAAGCTTATGACTTGTATTATTGTTGATGGATGTTGTTTACTGAGTATTTACATGAGTATGGATGAATTAGAATGATAGTCGATAATTATCAAAAGTCGACTTTGATGAAACAAGGCATTTTCGTGTACTGCTGACCTCAGCCGGTCGACCGGCAGCCGGTCGACCGGCAGCCGGTCAGACCACCGGCTGGGGCAATGGCTGTATATTGTTGGAGTTTTACGTGATTTTGAAATATGAAATTGGGCTCAGCCGGTCGACCGGCAGCCGGTCAGACCACCGGCTGAGACACCCCCCTTTCTTCCCTTGTTTTTCATATGACCCTTTGGTCCCAGCCGGTCGACCGGCAGCCGGTTGACCTGACCGGCTGGGACACACTGAAGTTTGATGTTGGTTTTTGTATGAGGTAATGGCCTGAGCCGGTGGTCCGGCAGCCGGTCAGCCTGACCGGCTGACACCTGCTGGAGGATGTTTGTAGTTGTTGTTTACGGTTTTCATTTATAATAATTCCGATCGTTCGTTTATCGTATAATTTTACGTAGTGACTTATAATATTGATGTTTTGAATATATGACATTTCATTCGCTTGTATCACATGTTTCGTGACGGTTTTTCGATATGTCCCACTTTGAGTCGATTTACAAATGTTACGGTTTGAGCACTATTTTGTCTTGTGCTTTGTACTCTCATTCCCTTGGCTACCTTCCCGTTCGTAAGGCTGGAATGTCGGAACGGAGAGGTATCCTACTGCTTAAATGCATGTGTTAGTGGGCATACGACGACGTTGTAGGGAGTTGAACGCTATGCGTTGTTCGACCCGGCCGTCAAATGTTGTGTACTTGCGAGGTGGTGTTATTTGCATGTAGCGTACCGCTTGTAATGAGGCTTGAGCTCGTTTCCGCCTCTTTCGTGAATTGATCTACCGATTTGGGTGTATCGACGTCTATGTTGAAGACAGAGTCTTGGATGCGGAAACGTTTTATCGCATGTCGAATCGGAACACGTTATAATCCGAGATCCTGGCCACGTTTAGACTAGTACCGTATTATTATCGTCGTGCTACCAGGAGGAAATTAGTCTACATAGGCGAAATGTAAGCATCGCGTATGAGTTCAGGGAAATGTGATCCCGTGGATGCCTTTAATCATACTTGCCATGTACACGATGCTAGTGCGTTTCACTTACCGTGAGATATGTCGTCTTGTGTCGTTCTTGAAAGCGTGATTTCATGATATTGTTCATGGTCATTGCATGATTGGACACCGTCATTGTCTCGGTTCGTGAATGGATGATAATATGTTGGATTTATGTGATCATCGCATGACTTGACTTGGTTTGTCAGTCGAGTCCCAATCTTATCAATCTTATACCGCTAACGGTGAGATGCAAGCCCTAGTGAGCGTATTCGATTGCCTAAGAGTGTCTTTCCCGAGTCTTTGAGTAGCATGATGGTTCGGATTTGATTTCCATATGCTCTTATCATTATTTATCGAATTGCCTATCTATCCTTATCGTATCTCACATGTATATCTATATATGCATGATTTTACTTTTGTATTTCCTTATATGTACGTTTGATGTGATATGGCTGGGAGAACCCGGAGTTACTCCCCACTGACTGTGGCATTCATGTTTTCATGGATGAACAGGTTGCTTGCTATGGATGACTTTTTGGATCTGATATTTTGGGGTTCGGGTGTGAGCTAGCGGGCGTTGTCCCTGGAAGTTTCACCTCTAGACGATATTAGCTAGTTTTATTAAACACTTGTTCTTTGCTAACATTTGAAGAGATCCCGTCTCTTTGTTGTATCTCCGTACTTTGTTTGTAATATTTTGACACACCTCGTGTTATATATCTTGCATGTTTAAGGGTTTTTAAAAATACCGTATTTCCGCATATTATTTCACATGCTTGAATGTTTTATTATTCCGCATTCGCGAGGGTTGTCACACCAAGAGCAAGAGTTTCAGCTAGTCCTGGCAAATCGGGCTTGGGCCCAGCGGGCGGCACGGACCCGACCCAATTCTGGCCCGACACGGAGGTGAAAACCAGGTCGGCCCGAGCGTGCCTAAGGTGCGGCGAAAGGAAAGGAAAAAAGGCGGGCTTTAAGCCCGGCCCGGCACGAACCTGAGAATTCCGGCACGGTTAGGCACGAAAAATGGCCCGAGTGTGGCCCGACACGGCACGGCCCAATTTACCACTTTTAAGTGTAATTTTTTTTCCAATTTAATACACTATAACTACCCCCTCCATTCAATTCATTTAATTAACAATTCAATCATTTCTCTCTTAACTTACAATCTTCTACTTATAATCTTCTACATACTTACAAATTACAATCTCTTTATAATATAATTATAAATTTTTCTTCGAATTACAATTAGTCAATTACTAAATATATACAATTATTATATAAAAAAACTTATTATTTTTTTAATCATTTATTAATGCACCCATGCGAAAAAAAAACATACAAAAACGGGCCAATCGGGCCAGCCACGACTCAACCCGAAGCCCAGGTACGGCACAACCCGAATTTTGGTCGGGCAAAGTGCGGGCCGAGGACAAGGTTTAAGATCTCGAGCCTGGCACAGCACGGCCCGAAGGCACAGAAAATCGGCCCTGGGCCGGGCCAGCTTTCCAGCTAGGCACGACGGGCCGACCCGAAACACGGCACGACACGGCCCATTGCCAGCACTAGTTTCAGCTAAAAGAACACTAACTTGACCGCAAGATTTAGCACCTAATAACAATACTTTACCATCATGATCTCTAACACAAAAGCCTAAAGCAACATTTCTTTATTTTTTCTAGAACCATCGAAGTTGATCTTAGTAAATTACTAGATTTCATGCCCGTGCGATGCACGGGTCTACGTTAATGTCATTTTCATAATTTTCTATAACAATTAACATATAAAAATACACTTTTGAAGTAAGATTATGATAAAATATACTCCGTAATTTTTAAGAAAATAATATTGGTATATTGATTCAATTTCTATTTTAAACATATTTTAGCAACCTTGTCAGGACTCAAGTTATATTTAATCTATATTATGACCTGAAAAATGATCCAAGATACCTAACAAGTAAGCTAAGACATTGCTTAAGAGACTCAAAATATTTGTATATTCACCACACTTACATTATGTTTCATAATATGAATATCTAAACTGTAATGATAGCATTTGTTTTTTTACCACGAATCTAATTATATTATTTTCATAATTATTTAAGAGCACTCTAAAACAATATTTGAGAGATTTTTTGGGTTGATATCTAAGTTCCAAGGATAACTTCTATTTATAATCGCATGATCACCCAATCTTATGATATTTCTCTGATGTGGGACAATTCCTCTATTTATACGTAGTATATTCACCACACTTACTTTTCCATGCGGAACAAATAACATATTTAGTAGTACACTATTAAAATTATTATTTATGATACATTCTTAAATTATTATTTATGATACTTTTCTAAATTAATCTTGATGATGCAAATTTCACTAAAGTGGAGATAATAATACAAACTTTATTAGAGCTCTGTAAGATAATACTTAAGAGATTCAAAAGATTTTGGGTGAATATATAAGTTCGAAGAATGACTCATTTTCACAATATTTTTTTTGTGAAATGAAATGTAAAAGTTTATTGTAAAAATTATAACCACCACTTGAATATAATATAGGAAATGTATATTGAGATAAATAAAAGATTTTTCACTTTATTTTTTTATGATACTTTCCTAAATTAATTTTTGATCATGTGAGTTTTACTAATGTGTATACAAACTTTTAAGAACTCTCTAAGACAATATTTAAGAGACTCAAAAGATTTTGGGTTGATATCTAAGCTTCAAGGATGACTCCTATATATAATTATAGGATCACCCAAACTTATGATAATTTTCCGATGTGGGACAACTATACTATTTATACGTAGTATATTTACTACACTTGTATTATATTTTAGTAATTTTTTTCTAATGTGTATACACTTGTATTATATTTCCGATGTGGGACAGTTCTAAGTTACAGTAATTTTTCGATGTCGGACAACTTATTATTTATAGAATTATAGGTAATATATTCACCGCACATACATTATTCTTCAATGTGGGACAAATAACAAACTAAGTAGTACACCATTTTTTTTCTATATAATATTTATTTCTTAAATGTTACTAAACTATTATATTAATATTAGAATAATTAAAAAATATTTTAAAAGTCATTTATTAAATTTTTAAAGTCATTTATTAACAATATAAAAAATAGTTTAAAAGCACGTGCGATGATCATATTTATGATCACTCCACCTTATGATAATGTTTCAATGTGAGACAATTTTACTATTTATACGTAGTATATATTCACCAGTCACGATACCTACATTATTTTTCAATGTAGGACAAAAAACACATTAAATAGTTTACCATCAAAATTATTATTTATGATACTTTTCAAAATTAATTTCTAATGATATAAATTTGACTATAGTGAAGATTATAATACAAATTTTTAAAAGCTCTGTAAGACAATATATAAGAGGCTCAAAAGATTTTGGGTTGAAACTTTACATCCAAATATAATTCCTATTTGTAATCATAAGATCAACCACCTTTTGATAATTTTCTGATTTGGGATAATTTTACTATTTATAGGTAATATTTTCACCACACCTACAATATTTTTCAATGTGGGACAAATAATATACTAAAAATTACACCAAGTATGTGCAAATAATATGAGTTTCTATACTTTGCGGATTTTTTTTACCACGAATCTAGTTATATTACCTTCATAATTTTTTTTTTAACAATACTTGAAATTTTTTTAATAATACTTTTCTAAATTAATTTTTGAAGATGTAAATTTAACACTTGTGGAGATAATAATACACAAACTTTTAAGAGACCTCTAAGACTATACTTAAGAGACTTAAAAGATTTTAGTTTGATATATAAGGTTCAAGGGTAATTCCTATATATAATCATAAGATCACCCACCTTGTGTTAATTTAACGATGTGGGACAATTTAACTATTTTTACATAGTATATTTATCACATCTACAAATTTTTAAGAGATCTCTAAGACGATATTTAAGAGATTCGAAAAGTTTTGGATTGATACATAAGTTTTAAGCATGACTCTTATTTATAATCGTATGATACCCACTTTATGCTATTTTTCCGATGTGGGACCATTCTACCATTTATATGTAATATATTCACTATATCAACATTATTTTTCAATGTGGCACAAATAATATTAGGTAGTGCACCATCTTTTTCTATAAAATATATATTTCTATTATTTTTATTTTATAATAATTAAAAGATTATCCAATTTATTTTTTATATCCAAAGTATTATTTAAAAAACTTTCCTAAATTATTTTTTTATGATGTAAATTTCACTATTGTAAATATAATAATATAAACTTGTAAGAGATATATAAGACAATTCTTAAGAGACTCAAAAGATTTTGGGTAGATACATAAGTTCCGATGATGACTTCTATTTATAATCATAGGATCGCCATATCTTATGATAAATTTTCAATGTGGGACAATTTCACTTTTTATATGTAGTATATTCACCACACCTACTTTATTTTTCAATGTGGGACAAATAACATACTAAGTAGTACATCATATTTTTTTATAAAATAATTATTTCTTAACTACTACTAAACTATTAGAATAATATTAGAATAATAAAAAATATTTTAAAAGTCATTTAAAAAAATATTTATTTAATGCAAACAAAACCACTCGAATTTATGTCTTTCACATATTTTCCTAAAAAGAAAAACAAACAAAATAACCCAAATTTATGAAACTATACGGTAGTAGTAATAAATAAGCAGTATAAGCTAATTGAAAATATGAAATGAAACCAATATCAAACACAGTAAACTACTAAAGTACTAATATAAAAATTATACACAAAACTTGCAAAAGAAGTCTTTCGTCATGCAACACCGAAAAATACAATATTTGAATCTCATATGCCTTAAACTCTTTATGAGAGTCTCTTATGTGTATTAAGCAGCGTGTTACGACGTAACTTGCTTGTAATACATATAGTTATACATTAGTCCATATATAATGATCGATATCCGCCCAACAAACATAACATGATGGTGTAAAATAGACCCGAATGTTTGTTGGACGGATATCGATCATGTAAAAAGATATATAGACCTGTTGTGACAACCCTCGCGAATGCGGAAATATAAAACAAACAAGCATGTTAATTATATAGCGGAAATATGAGATTTTAAAAACCTTTTATACATGCAAGATAGATAAAACGAGGAGTGTCAAAATATTACAAACTAAGTGCGGAATACAACAAAGAGACGGAGTCTCTCAAAATGTTAGCAAAGAACAAGTGTTTAGCAAACTAGCTAAAATCGTCTAGAGGTTAATCATCCAGGGACTACGCCCGCTAGCTCACACCCGAACCCAAAATGTCAAGCAAAAAGCCATCCAAGCAAGCAACCTGTTCATCCATGAAAAACATGAATGCCACAGTCAGTGGGGAGTAACTCCGGGTTCTCCCAGCCATATCACCTTTAACGTACATATAAGGAAATACAAAAGTAAAGCATGCATATATAGATATACATGTGAGATACTATAAGAATAGATAGGCAATTCTATAGATAATGATAAGATCATGTGGAAATCAAATCCGTAACCATCATGTTATTCAAAGACTCGGGGAAGACACTCTTAGGCAATCGAATACGCTCACTAGGGCTTGCATCTCACCGTTAGCGGTATAAGATTGATAAGATTGAGACTCGACAGACAAACCAGTCAAGTCATGCGATGATCACACAAATCCAACATATTATCATCCATTCACGAACCAAGACATGACGGTGTCCAATCATGCAATGACCATGAACAAGATCATGAAATCACGCATTCAAAGACGACACAAGACGACATCTCTCACGGTAAATGAAACGCATTAGCATCGTGTACATGGCAAGTATGATTAAAAGGCATCCACGGAGATAAGCATTTCCCTGAAACGCCATACACGATGACCATTTCGTATATGTAGACTAATTAATCCTGGTAGGAACGATAATTAAACCGGCTCCTAACTAAACCTGGCCAGATTCTCGGAATCCATTTTCCGATTCGACATGCGATGACGTTTCGCATCCAAGACTCGGTCATAAAAAATGACGCCGGTACCCCAAATCGGTAGATCAATTCACGAAAGAGGCGGAAAAGAGCTCAAGCTCATAACAACGGTTACGCTAATCAAATAACACCACCTCGCAAGTATCAACATTGTGACGGCGGGTCGATCAACGCATAGCGTTCAACTCCCAACAACGTCGTCGTATTGCCCACTAAACACATGCAATTAAGCAGTAGGATACCTCTCCGTTCCGACATTCCAGCCTTACGAACGGGAAGGTAGCCAAGGGAATGAGAATACACAGCACAACTAAAAATAGTGCTCAAACCGACTCATTTGTAAAAACGACTCAAAGTGGGAACATATCGAAACCGTCACAAAACATGTGATACATGCGAAAGAGATATCATATATTCAAAACATGAATATTATAAGACATTACGTAAAATTATACGGTAAACGGATCATGCGAACTATTATAAATTACGAGTTTTATAAGTTAAAGAAAAACCACACAGCCGTGTTCCAGGCCGGGCAGGGGACCGGTGGCCGGTGGGCCGGCTCAGAACACAAGGCAAAACCCAAAAACAGAGAAAAGAGGTCTGGGCCGGTCGACCGGCACAGAACATCACACCAAAACTCAAAACTTCACTACTGATGTGTTCCAGGCCGGTGGGTTGACCGGTGGCCGGTGGGCCGGCCTGGAGCACCTCTTCATGCAAAAACCAAGTTTCCAAATGAGTTACTGGAGTGTTCTCAGCCGGTGGTCAGACCGGCGGCCGGTCGACCGCTGGGAACACCCCTTCATCCGTGAGCTTCCAAAGCTTAACCAATTCAATCCAAAACTTATATATACTTCTAATAATCATCAACAATCAATATATATCATCAATATTCATCATATAACATCATTTACTAATCATAGCATGAATCCTAATCTTCCTAATCGTATTCTAATACGATTTCTAGCATATAAACATGTAAAACACGTAAGTGATACCGAGTAACCCTTCACCGTTACCTTTAAGCGTCTCTACTAGTCGTCAAGCTCCTCTTCTATAAGGAAATAGTCTTTGTCGGGATCTTGGAGGTCACCACCTACAAATAGATCGCAAAAAGATGAATAAAGTTCATCTTGAGAAAGACGGAAAGCTTGAAAAGCGAGAAAGACGATAATTTTAATATCAATACGGATAGAGGAAGGTACGGGAAGAAGAATAAGATAAACTTACGTAAATTCTATCAAGTAACGAAGAAGTTACGACGAATCAAAGATCGATATTCAAAGAGGGAAATAATTGGGTTTTCTTAGAGAGGAAGAAAGCTTGGTTTGATTTTGTGTTGAATGAATATTAGGTTAAGGAGGGAGTTGTGTTGTGTTATGAAGGAAAAAGTCAAAGACGGTTTCAAAGTCAAGAAAGTCAAACCCGACTCAAAAGTCAAGAAAAGTCAAACTCGACTTAAGACGGGATTTTCATGAAATCTCGCAGAAATTCCAAATACGAACTCGGAAATTCTAAATTCGACTCGAAACTTAAAATTATAAATAAAAACTTAAAATTACTGAAAAGCTTTCGTAAAATATTTCTACTAGAAAAATAGGGTACATTTCCGGGTGTTACACCTGTTGATGTAAAATTATACTCCCTACTATTCAAAAGAACCTTTCATCTTTCATTTTTCATCTATTTACAATACCTCATAAATTTTTTAAATAAAAAAACAATTATTTTAATAGAGTTATAATATTATTATAGTTATAGTAAGTTTCTATAACAATTATTTTAAAAGAGTCCAATTCAAACGTGTGATTTTTTAATAACTCGTAGATTTCTTATTTTTTAATTAACATGTGTTTTTTTTTATTAGTCAAAGATTTTTATTTAAAGATTCCTAGAAACTTGGAACCACTCACGTGCCTCGAAAAAATCCTCTTTTATAGATATATTGATTTTGTGACTTGTGTCAAACAATATTGTCATTACAAATATTAAGACCATGATGTCCGTGCTTTGGATTAGTGTCTTTGTTATCCAGATCTTTATACTTTAGGGTAAATTTTAAGAAAAGTGAACTCGAAATAACTTGTGTAATTTTGTTTACATCTACTAACCACATATTCCACCAAGAAAAGATGGTCTTAAGAAAAGTGTAACACCCCAGATTTTATAATAATGAGTACTAAAGTCGTAAATTTTATAAATTCGTCTTTTACTTTTATAGGTTAAAATATTTTAAATTAATAATTTATGATTTCGTGGCTTTAAATTAATGTTAAATAGAATTTAGTTTAGTTGGGTGGAAACCGTCGCATTTCAGTCCGTGATGAGTTCATAATCGGATTTTACGCGAAAATCCAAGTGAGTTGACTCGATATGAAATTTGGGCCTTCTATTACTCACCTTCTCAAAATAATAAACTCACTTATCTCTCCTCCTTCATTCTCAAATTTTCAGCAACATAATATCTTCATCTTCTTTCTCAAACAACCAAAAACCACCATAAAACCTCCATAACTTCATAAACTTAAGACGGATGTCATTTTTCCGTCTCTCAACGAAACTTGACGATTTTTACATTAACCTTCTCCTTTCATCATGTTCTTCCTTTTCATAACATAAAACATCAATTTCCTCCAACTTTTTATAAAACCCATTTTTCTAAATCTAAACTTAAGACAGACATAACTTCGTCATTTCTTAACCAAATTCAATTCCGTTTAATGTTTCGAAATCCTCTCACCATCCTCTTTCTTTCTAGCTAATAAAAGATCAAAACTTTTAACCTTCTTTTTAGACCGTCTTTTCCAGATTTCGGTTTTGGGTTCTTGTCGTAGATTTTGAAGATGTTGTGTCAAGGAATTCATGTGGGTTGATTGTTAGCTTCAAAATCAAAGATTTGAAGTGCTAATCGAGGTAACGTAGACGGGTTACTCGATGTCACATTTTATGTGTTTATGTGTTTAGGATAGATTTTCACATGAGATATGAGTTAGTTAAGTTATATTAGCATGATTATGTGTTTACTACTTAATTGTATGTTTTACTTTATCTCATATGCTATACTTGTGGAAATTCATGTTAATGTTGTTGAATTCATTTTATTATTGGTTAAACTCATGCTTAATATCATTAATGTTGTCACATGATGCTTTAAATGATGGAATGTAATGATTTGATACTCATATGTTGCATTTAATGTGGTTTGGTAATGATTAATGTTGGTAAAGATGATTGGGTATATTACATTTGAGTTGTTGTTGATTGAGGCATTTTCGTGCACTCTGTGTCCCAGCTGGGTACCCGGCCGCCGCCCCCTGACCGACTGGGAACACCATGTATCAAATTGTTGAATTCGTTGTTGCGCGTGCCCCAGCTGGCCACCCGGCCGCCGCCCCATCGGCTGGAAGCCCCCTTCTCTTCCTTTCATTTGTTTCGAAATAGCCTGCGTTCCCCAGCCGGGTTGGCGGTCGCCGGTCACACCCACTGGCTGGGAGTCCCTGCTCATTGTTGTTGTTCGGTGTTGTTGTGGTGCCCAGCCAGGTACCCGGCAGCCGGTCCCCCTGACCGGCTGGGACCCCCTGTGCTCCTTTCTCTTCTTTTCTTCCACTTGTCTTCACATGTAATGGTTTGTATGGTTTGTTTATCTTATAAACTTACGTAATGATATTAAATATGCATATTTAGACTATACGATATCTCACATGCCTTTATCACATGTTTGGTGACGGTTTTTAGTATGTCCCCTCTTTGAGTCGGTTTTGCCTTATGTAATGATTTGAGCACTACTCGTTGAGTGCTTTGAACTCTCATTTCCCGGCTACGCCTTCATACTCGTTAGACTGGAATGTCGGAGCGATGGGGTGTATCCTTGATGCTTGTATGCATTTGTTAGTGGGAATATGACGACGTTGTTGGGAGGTGAACGCATGACGTTGATCGACCCAACCGCCAAATGTTGTATCCTTGCGAGGTGGTGTCATTGCATGTAGCGTACTTGCTTGTCTACGATTCTTATGCTCTTTCCGCCTCTTTCGTGTAGTTTAGCCGAATTCAGGGTACTCGACGTCTTTTGTGTTGATCGAGTCTTGGATGCGAAATGTTTATCGCATGTCGAATCAGAACATGTTCATTTGAGGGTCTGGCCAGGTTTAGACTAGGACCGTATTATTATTGTCGTCCTACCAGGAAGAAATGAGTCTTGCATGTACGAAATATTTATCGTATATGGTTCAGGGTAATGTTCCCGTGGACGTGTTTTGATCATACTTGCTTTGTACATGATGCTAGTGCGTGTCATTTACTGTGAGAGCTATGTCTTTGTATTTGTATATGAGTGCATGACGGTTTGGATATTTGCATTGTTTGGATGACTTGATTTGGTTTGTGTGATGAGTCCCTACCTTCTCAAGTATATGTCGCTAATGGTGAGATGCAAGCCTTTAGCGTATATATAGTTGCCAATGGGAGTCTTCCCTGAGTCGGATTGTATTATGATGATGCATATTGTTTGATACTTCACATGCTTATGTATGTTAATATGAAATGCTCTACTTATAATCGGCATGATATGTATGTATGCATGATGATACATGTTTCCATACTTGCTTATGTGCTTTTTGATGTGATATGGCTGAGAGAACCCCAAGTTACTCCCCACTTACTGTGGCATTCATTTTTAATGAATAAACAGGTTGCAGGTTGGTGTTGCATGAGGTTGTGACGAGTGAGCTAGCGAGCGTTGTACATACAGCGATTCACCCGTAGCGTTATAGTAGTTTTATTAGGCTACTTGTATTCATCAAGGGAACGGGATCCCTTGCATTTATTTAAGTTATATTTTGTACAAACGATTTATTAAACTAAGTTTTGGTTTTATAATATAGTGACATTCGCGGCTTTGCTTTTAAAGTTTTCAAAATCTTGTATTTCCGCTGCAAATCTATGTGTTTACTTTATTACGAAATCGCTGGGTGTCACAAAAAGACTCAAGAGAAATATAATCCTTAAAAGCATTCAATTTTTGCACAAAACATACAAATCTCAATATACCAAATATGCTAACTAATATGAATATAATTACATGTGATGTTCTCAACTGATAATTAAATGATATATACGATGTATAATTATAGCATACTCTTTCAAAATTTAAAACTCATACAAGTATAATTGCACAAGATTGAAGACTTGACTAAATAAAAAGTTGTAAAACGTAGTTTACATACTTGCACGGATTGAATATTCAATAACTTGGCTAAATGGATTAACTTTTATGTTATCTCTATTCCATCAAATAAAGTCTTCATCTTATTTAACACTAATAACGATAATAAACGTAATACATACTTTTTGTAGGTCTTGTTAAATATTTTGTATGTCTTTTACATGTCTTATAAAACATAGTCAAAGTCAATGAAAGTCAGAGTCAAACCTGAGTCAAGGTAGTGTAAAGGGGAGGAGAAAACATAAAATTCTTCCTGACACGGACAAGATAGAACGCGCGCGACACGCGAACTAGGCGTGCGGTATGGGCGCGTTCGACGAGCGAGCAACACACGACAAGCACGCAAGTCGTGCGCGACTGGTACGTGCGTGCGTGTTGTGTCGTGTTGTTTTCGTTCAGCTTTGTTTTGACGCATTATTTGTTGGTTTTGTTAACTTACACCACCCTAACCTATATATACCCTTATACCACCCACCTTAAAACACTTTTGCTTCTATCTACAAACTCGCATAAAAGTAGGGCTGAGCAAAACCGGTTATCCGCTCCGATTTGCAAAATCGGAGCGGATAACGGTTTTAAAAGTCACCTTTTTTCAAAACCGGATCCGAACCGGTTTTTTGTTCGGTTAACCGTTTTTTTTAATATTAAAACAGAAACTGAAAACCGGTTTATCCACACCGGTTTCATAACCGGTTTATCCACACCGGTTTTATAACCGATTTTCATCTTTCTAGGTAATAACCCTATTTCAGTTCAATTTGTTTTATTGATTTGCTGACTTACTTTTTTACTGATTTCTGGAAACTTGAAAAATGAAATAAGGATTTGGGAATTTTTTTTGTTTGGACCGATTGATTGCTTGAAATATTGAGTATTTTTTTTTCTAAAAAAAATAAACTGGTTCATAAACCGGTATCCGGTTTGAATTTTCTATGACCCGAATCCCTTCCGGTTTTTCATAAAAAAAACCGGTTCGGTTATCCGAACTGAATTTTTTTTTTTGAAAATCCGGAGTCCATTTTTCGATTTTCGGTTCGGTTTCGGTTAAAAATTTCGGTTCGGACTTTTTTGGTCAGCCCTACATAAAAGACCTAGAGAGAGATAGAAGAGAGAACAATTCTTGCTCATCTTTTTGGAGGTTTTGCTATCAAGTCTTCATAACTTGTTCTTTAAACTTGTAAGCTATCTTTATTTTCTTCATTAGATTGTAATATAAATCTTTAATTTACTTGATAATAGTCTAGATTGGTCTTAGTTAATTATTTAGTAAACCCTAGACTTGGGAATTAGGGGAATTAGTTAACATTTATTTAGAAAGTAATTTGGAATGCCATAGTTATTGAATATGTATTATTATATGATGTGTAACCGGAGAAATCGTAGAATAACGCTATTAATCGCTTTACTTGAGACGAAATATTACTAAAAGGTAGAGAACTATCCTACTCAATTTATTTTTGCCATGTTGTGACGATTGTGTGATTTTTATATGATAATGATGATTGTGATTGATATGTGTTTGGCATGTGACTTGTATGAATGTGTGTGATATGACTACTATTGTGACATTATGATGAGATGTTGATCGATCGAGAAGGTAGTAGGAGCTCGGAGTTATCCGATCTGCGGATCGAGGAGGTAGTAGAAGTCAGGATGATCATGCCGACCTTCGGGTCGAGGAGGTATTAAAAGTCATAGAACATGATCTTATGATGCCATGTGAATATTGTCATTCCTCTTGTTGATTAATTTATTATGATTATCGCGTATCAAATTTCCCTACTCAACCTTTGGTTAACGTGTATGCTTTCATTGTCTTAAAAATCTATTTCAACTATGTGAAGAACGAATTGATATTTCCGACAACTGGGGAGCAGTGGGACAGTAGGTTTTGATAGACACTAGTAGAAAAAACCCCATGGTGTCGGAGCTATCGCAGAGGTTTTAATAGAAAACGACGTAAAAAGTAATTAATAAATTATTTGTGGCGGTTTTAACTAAGAACCAACATGATAAAATAATTTGCTTATGACGGTTTTATTTGAAAACCGCCATTACAGGGCTTTTGTGGCGGTTTATTCAATACTGAATTATGAGCGCCACTTCTACGAACTTCTTACAATCGTTCTAGCTAAAACCGACGAATATCTAAAAATTTCGTGGCTCAAAACATTTAATAAACTTTTTTTTTGTTTGAATGTAAGAATAAATTAATCAAGAATTGAATCGAAACACATTGCAATTGGATACCAACCTATTTCATCAATTTGATCCAGGTCGGTGACGAAATAATACCACAATAGCCTAACAAAACCGGCCCACAACACAAACAGACAACAAAAGCAAATGGATAAAGTAAACCCTAATCCTTATCATCACACTCTCTCACCTCTTCATCTCTTCTTTATCTCATTTTCCTGCGGCAGTGACAATGGATCCCCTACAACAAGCTTGTAATGGAATTACTATCACGCGTAGCTAGATGACCTTTTACACTACTTCTCAATTTCATATTCAATTCTGCAACTATGGTCTCTGCAAGTTGCAGAGCGTGAAGAAGTCGGAGTTCCATTCTACTCAGGTTCCGTTGTCTCCAAATATGGTACATGCATGGGTTGATGGTAGCATTCACCACCCCCGGATCAAACTCGAGCCCCTCCTTCTCAGCCTCTAGGTAATCAGCATCTGATGAGGTAATTGTACTCTAATCCATTCATTGACTTTCTCTATCACTTTAATACTGTAATCACATTGGAAGAAAAGATGGTCTTCGGTTTCAATGCCACTTCCACAATTGCAGCATGTATTATCCACTGTAATCCCTAACTGTGACAGTTTAGCTTTTGTGTTCATATTGTGATGATGGTAAATCCATGTTAAGTAGCTATGCTTTGGGATAGTCCATTTGTTCTAAATGAAACCATACCAGTTAATATTGTCAGCTTTAACTCGCATGTATTCATACCCCTTTGCAATCGTGAATTGTTTACCAGGTTGATTAATCCAAAATTGTTGTTGATAAGGAACCATTAATGCATCTCTCACCTGACAAACTTTACGCAAGTACCAGATAGGATTAGAGTTTGGGTTATACTGAGTCCAGCTCTCCCCTTTGATATATATGTGATTGACCCACTTCACCCAAAGGTGATCTGTTTTTGAGGCAATCCACCATACTAGCTTGCCAATAGCTGCTATGTTACAGATTTGGTAATTCTTCAGTCCCAAGCCCCCTTCTTTTTTGAGCTTACATATCTTGTCCCAGGAAACCAAGGGTGATCTATTATAATCAATTCCCCCATCCCACAGAAAGTTTATGCAAATAGCTTCAATTCTTACTATGATTCCTGTAGGAAGAATAAACTTGGAGGCCCAGTAATTGTGAAAAATTTTGATTACTGCCTTGACAAGTACCAATCTCTCTACATAAGACAATTTTTTTGTACCTGGACTTCTTATCTTGTTTAACATTTTGTCAATCAGGGGTTTGCAATCTTGGGCATTCAATCTAGTAGTTTTAATGGGGACCCCAAGATATTTAAAAGGGAGTTTCCCCTCAATCAGACCCGAGACTTGCCAAATGTCTTTTTTCAGCTCCTATTTCACATCATTAAAATATGCATTAGATTTTCCTTGATTCATCTTCAGACCTGAAGTCTGTGAAAAGTTAGAGAAAGTCTTAATAAGAATCATCATGCAACCAACATCCCCTTTGCTAAAAAGTAGTAAATCATTAGAAAACATAAGGTGAGTAAGTTTCAAAGGGCCACAAAGAGGATGATATTTGAAATTTGAACTCTCTGTGGTGTGAGCCGGTAATATAGTAAGATACTCCATGCATATAGTGAACAAGAGAGGTGATAATGGGTCTCCTTATCTAAGACCTCTTTGTCCCTTGAAGAAACCAAAGCTATCCTTATTGAGATTAAGAGTGTAAGTAGCAGTGGTGACACACTGCATAACCCAGTTGATGAACTGATTGGGCATTTTGAGTGCTCTGAGCATTTGTCTTAAAAAGTCCCACTATATAGTATCATAAACTTTTTGCAGATCCATTTTAATGAGCCATCTTTGAGAGACAGTTTTTCTCTCATAAAGCTTGATGAGGTCTTGGCAAATAAGAATATTCTCCATGATGCTTCTCCCTCTAATGAATCCTCCCTGATTATGTGAGATCAGTTCAGGTAGGATGATAGCTAATCTGTTACATATGATTTTAGAAATGCACTTATATATCATATTGCAATAAGCAATGGGTCTATATTGCAGAACAGTAGTTGGTATGTCCACTTTGGGCACCAAAGTAACATGAGTAGTGTTAAGCTGCTTGAGAAGGTTCCCAGAATCAAAAACATCCATGACAGGTTTAATAACATCAACTCCCACAGTGTCCCAAGTATCCTTAAAAAATTTACTCGAGTAACCATCTGGGCTTGGAGCCTTGTCCTTGGGGATATGAAAGATTATGTCTTTTATTTCCTCAAGTGTGACAAGGCTCAGAATAATCTGACAATGCATGTCATTACAGGTCTTCCCTTTTCTGACAATTGTTTTACTGACTCGAATAGTGTCATTCTTAGTCCCTAACAACATCTTATAGTAGCTTACAAAAGCTTCATGAATGTCCTGTGTTACCAAGGCTAACTAACCTTGGTGACCTATAATTTGCTGGATAAAATTCTTATTTCTTCTGAGCTTTGAGGATGCCATGGAAATAAGCATAATTAATTTCTCCTTCAGCCACCCAGTGTGCTTTGGCGTTTTCCTCGAGAAATTCCATTTTAGCAGCCTGTATAATCTGTGAGTCTTTATTAGCCTCCCTTTCCTGGTTGATAAGATCTGTATTACCAGGTTGACTAATGATCTGTCTTTGCATGTGATACAGCTTTGTCAAAGCTAGATCAGCTTTATTTTCAATGTCAGAATAGTGAGCTCTATTAAGCCTTTTGAGAACAGGTTTGAGCATCTTTAATTTCCTCAATACTCCATACATAGGGGTCTGTAGATACCTCAATTCTACACTTTCCGCCAACCACTCAATGGTGATTGGGCCGCATGTTTGGTACGCGAAACGATTTATGACAGTTCGTAAGTTTATCGTCAAGTGATAGCTCAAACACTTGTGTCTACCCCTTGATCGTCATCTATGCACTGGTACGGTCATTTTGACAGTCATTAGAGTTCATTTGGAGTCCGGTTCGAAAACCGCTTCATTTTCTAGAGACCGTTTTAAAATGCCGAGTCGGAACGCTCTAGAATATTCTGGATATTTTATTAAACCTTCAAATTCTATCTTTTTAATAAAATATATCTTGTATCTTTTTAATGGGAAGTATAGATCTACCACAATTCCGTAATAGAAACGTGGAAATCTTTCTTCCGCAGAAGTAAACCTTTGGCGAAATAACACAACAGGTGTTGCGTCCTTTTGGAGGATCGCAGCTCTTGCTGCGCCCCTTCCCCAACCTTTTTTCTCCGCTTTCAGAATATTTTCGTGATAAGTTTGTGTTATTCCGAAACTTTTCACATTTTCTACTATAAAAGGAGAGCTCCGATCTCACTTTTTAGGCACGCGAGTGTTCCGCCCTTCTCTTCTCTCTTTGCATTCTAGACTTTGCTTTAAGCTTTCGACATCTATGAGCTTGATCAATTGACCACGTAAGCTCAGATTCTTTTGAGTACCTGTCATGTTGCATGACCGACCTATTTAACCACTACACAATCAATTAATCAATTAATCAATTTAGATCATCTAACGAGGGCACTTTCTACGTACATTCGAGTCGAGCAATCACTAAACATTAACTTAGTTAATCTCTTTTCGTCAAACATGTAAGTCTGAGGGTGTAAATCCCATCTTTCATTTGTATTATTTATTTTTCGTTCAATTTCATATAAGATTAACGTCAGAAGTAAATTCAAAATCGATTTTCAAAACAAGACCTTTTTAGCAGTCATCAGGCGTTGAGAAGAAACGCAATAGCAACTGCGCCTTCTGGAAGGATCACAGCTCCTGCGGCGCCTCTTCCAGAGGCCGCCCCGCTCCTGCTCTTCTTCTTCTTCCTCCGGTTCCTGCGATTTTGTCCCTTTTCTTATTTTCCTTTATTTCAATATAATCTTTCATATAAAACGTTTCATCTTTAAATCAAAATTGGGTCTTGGAGATTCGATTTGTTTATATCAAGTGTCTGGAGTATGTTATTGATACAAGTTATAGTAATTAATATGTTAAACCACTTCTACTCGAGTTATAGGTCAATAATCAACCGTAAATATACAAAAGAACATTAACTGCTCGCGATTCTGACGTCACAGTCAGAATTCAACCCAAGAACAGACGCAATGAGCCTTGCGCCTCATCCAGAAGACGCGGCTATTCCTGCGCCAGTTCTGGGTTGACTTTTGTCCCTGAAGTTCTGTTATCGCTTTGACGTAGCTTTAATTACGTAATTAACTAACTATTAGTCGTAATATCGCTCCTAATCTGTCTTTTAGTTTTCAAATCTTTTCTTTTTTTCTTCACCTCTCCATTTTGGATGTATTTCTGACGTAAATCCCGTAATCCGTTGTAATCTTATTTAGTCATTGTAATTGTGTGATTCTTGCTTCTCTCTCATATGTAATTAATTCTAATCCCCAATTTCGATATAATTGAGTGCTAATTACATGTTCACCGACATAATCTAATTCACATGTTTGGTTTAAAATGTTGGATGTTGCATTGCATGCATATAATCGATAACATATCAAGTACGAACGATTTCCGTAATCATTAGTAGAGGCCGCTATCTAGGCGGCCGAGATTAGGTGTTTGATTAAAGAGCTTCCTAATACGTACCCTTACCCCTAACTCCAGATCTTTGTGAACATCTGTGGTCATTGACATCCACGAGAGTCATTCTAGACATAAAATGCTAAGGGTCACGAGTTCTTAGTGTTCATGTCATTACTTTGTGTCTTGACATGGCATAAAGTATTCGAACGGTTCCAATTTCCCATAAAAATTGGTGGCAACTCCACAAATGCGTATTCTTATGCGTGTCCTCCCAAGCGCGCCCTTTCGTGGTCCCCTCATGTACCACAGTTTGACGACTCCGCTGGGGATAGACACTTACGTGTTACCTAGGGTGAAACTTGAACAAGGTTAATGAATAGTTTGTACGCAACAGTTGTTGGTTTTTATTACTCGACCTTCTTAGGTCATTTTATTCGTCCTTCCTAGGCCTAACCCAACCCATTTTGACCAATTGTCCCGTCTGTATGGTCCAAATTCTTATATGGGCCTAATGATGGATAGCGATTGACGTCAACCATACCGCGATACATACTCATGTTAGTATCAAGGGCTCTCACTACTAGAGGAAATGGACTAGGAACCGACCTTACTCATGTTTGGCGCGGACCTTTCCAGAGACCCGGGTTTGATTGCTTGGTATTACAACCTACCCTTTAAGCCAAAACCATTTTAAATGCACTCAGCATACCGTTATAATGCTTGTATAAATGTGTATAACCTATACATGATCACCATTTTGTAAGTAAAACCATGACGATTTTTTCAAAAAAATAAATAAAATCCTTTTCTAAACTGTAAAGCATTTTCAAAAGTGGCATAAATTAGGTCAAAATGAGTCGAAGCTCTACCCAAATATCCGTTCAAAATTGTCTTTTCTCCACTTCGAGTTATCACTCCAACAACCACACTACGGTTGCTTAGGACAAACATTTCAAATCTTGTCATTTTCAAAACTCACTTAGCACAGTGGCACACTCCCACCTCACAAGTCGAGTCCTTTTGATTAAGTGTGCTAGAATGGTCGATCGTGTTTTGATTCATCGTCGGTCTCTTGCCACAGTTTTTAAGATGTTAGGAACTAGTCAAGCAAGTGTTCATCTAGCCGATCCAAACCCGAATGGTAATGATCTAGTACTAGCTGCGCTCATCCGTCTCCAAACAAGTTCGGACCAAGCTTATGCTCGCCTCAATGCCATTGAAGGCTGAATTGTTGCCGTAGAAACTGACTTCCTCATGCAAACATTCCTCATGCTAACTTACATGATAACATTCCACCCTTTGTGAGACAACCAGAAGTCAATACCCCACCAGTTCTTACTGAAGCTGAAAAGCGACTCCATTACATGGAGGAGCAACTAATGTACCTCAAAGGGGATGACATCTATAGGGAAAATAATCGCAAATATGAAGCCGTAAGTACTGAGTTGCCAATCAACTTCAACATGACTGCCATCCCAAAGTTCAAGGGGCACGAGAACCCTTTGAATCACATTCGTGCTTTCAAAGATTATATGTCCATAAAAGGCATCAAACCCGAGATGTTTCTAAGGATCTTTCCTTCATCTCTCGACACCATTCCTAAGCAGTGGTTCTTTCTGACAACTTGTCCTTGAGCAAAAGATAGATGGATGAATCTCTTAGTTCCAAGTGTAAGAACTCTCCTTGGTGATGCACCTAGACTATCAGTTATCACTCAAATGTAAGCTTACTAGAACTACAAATGAGTAGCCCTTAAAACCGAGTACAACATGTTTCTAATTACTACTCTAGTAATATTGTGTTAATACTTGAACACAAGTTCTATGAAACTTCTTAAGTTTCTAACTATATTTTATTTCTAGTGAGAAGTTGTAGTTAAATAATAAGATGAAGTAGTGATCAAAATAAAAGGAAAACATCCTCTTATTTACCTCACAAAAACCGGCACCCATGGGGAGTAATGAGCATGGTCATTACTTTTTGTCTTAACAAGGTGGTAGGGTGGCTATAGGCATTAGGGTAATAATCATGGTGTTTAAGCTTTGATTAGAACATTTAATCAAAACCTAAACCCTACCCTACACCTTGCAAAACCGGTCCGCCCATGTTAACATGGGTGTCCATTTTATTTTGTGATTTTGTCAATTGTCACATATATGGCATGTGACATGTGACATGAACTTAGCTTATAAATGTGCATTTAACTAATTTAAATGCAGTTTCATAACAAATAAATTAAAATTAACATTTTAAGTAATAATTTATAATCACACATATATAAAATGGGTCATCTCATATTTGGTTAACATAATCTACAACTAATTGTAATCATAATCAACCAATCATGCTTATCTCAAATGTTTCTTAAACGTTAAACATTCTTAGTAATATAACAATTAAATTACTAAATTGAATCTTATTTAATCATATTATAATAAGATATAATTCTCACTAATTATACAAACTTGTTCTATTTAAGGGATCAATTAATTTGTATCGTTATACAATTAATTAATATTCTTGATTAGGGAATCGTCCTTTTGGTGTGACCTCAAGGGATCAACTGATCACCACCGTCATACGACATTAACGTCAAACTCTAGTAAGCCAATTGTTACCGATTAATGTGGACCAGTTGACTATAATTTTAATCACCCCTTTGTGCTCTTGTTATTGAGATTTAATTAAGTAATTGCACTATTTTTGAGGACACTTACTCCAACAATCTCCCAATTGTTCGAAACAAGTGTGCGTCACCAATTCTCTTGTCCCATTGTAATCTCCCACTCAATGCAAGGTGTCTTTCAGGTCGTACTTGCATGTGATCATATCTTGAGTGATTTCCTCGATCTAGAGAGTAACTGTCTGACCGGAATTATCTACCGTAGATACCTTCCGAGCGCGGCCACGCATTTTCAGTTCACTACTCCTCGATTAGCCTTTGAGATATTAGTTAACCCTAATAAGGGGTTGAACAATTTCTATTGCACAATTCCCTTCGTACACTCACAGTTCTTCATGACCCAATAATTGCTCACTAACCCCTTTTTACAGAATGGCTTGGGGCAAAAATCAAAGTCAATCAGAAACTGTGTCGTCTTGGCCCAGCAGTCTTTATTCTAAAGAATTGACTCAAAAGAATACAATAGTAGCTCTCGCCACGACCAGGCTTTATGAATTGCTAGAACTCTATAAGCGATCACTGCCTGTCAGAGTGTCCCATACAGTCTTTCTATGTGATCACTAGTCATCTCATATGACCCTATGTCACTTGAACTTGCCATTAATTGCATCACATTCCAGTCACTTGGAGACGTCGATCACCTCATAAAAGCAACTAGCGGCCAATACTATGTTAATCCAGTTCACTTTAATAAGGTTCAAAGTTGTTACTACAACCTATTTGGATACAACAGAGTAATAAATATGAGTTTAGAAAAGCTCAAACGATAAATGTGATTATCATATATGAACAATCAACACAATGTTATTGCTTCATATCTTATAATCTAAAGCATACAAGTTCTATGATACTACATGGCGATCTTGTCCAAATGTAATAAGGCTTGGGTAGTGGATATACTATGTATCCATTTATTCCAACCTTGTAAATTGCTTTTTCCTTCTATTCAATGTCTCTCTTATGACATGAATTCATTTAAGTACATGTTTAGATCTCTATCTAGAGTTGAGCTCTTTATCATACAAGATGCTCCCACTTGTTATCATGATAACTATGTGATCGGTATTTTGGTGAAAGGATATACTTATTAGTTCCTTATAAGCCACCTTATCCTCATCATAATGTACGAAGACTCCATTTGTAGAATTCTTGATCATTGACTTTTCAATCATGCTTTATGGTTATTCGCTTTTAATATAATATAACAAAATTAGCCTAGGATTTCGACAAATCCTTTTAAATTTGGAAACTTGGGTTTGTGTAACCTTTAACACATAACTAAGTTATCATTACCAAACACGAGAATGAATCCCTAGTTCTCCTCGAGGACCTCATGGATGTTCTAGAAGGCTATCCAATGACTCTCATATGGATTGATTTGTTATAGGCTTGTCATGCTCCAAGCATACAAGTGATCAAGGTATGTGCATATCATGGCATATATGATTCGTTTAATGGCGGAAACATTAGTAATCACGTGATCAACAACTCTTAGGTTAAGTGGATGACTATAAGTGTTTCATAGCGATCCCACTTTCATCAATATGAACAACCTACTCATCTTGTTGAAATAGATGAAGGATCTTATCAATATAAGATTCTTATCTTGATGCCAATTGTGACAACCCTCGCGAATGCGGAAAATAAAAACATACAAGCATGTGAACTTAATAGCGGAAAATACTGTATTTTTTAAAAACCTTTATACATGCAAGATAGAAAATACGAGGTATGTCAAATATTACAAACCAAAGTACGAATATACTACAACAAGAGACGGAGTCTCTCAAAATGTTATAAATGTCAAAGTGTTTAGCAAACTAGCTAAAATCGTCTAGAGGTGTTTCTATCCAGGGACAACGCCCGCTAGCTCACACCCGAACCCAAAATATCATAGCAAAAAGCCATCCATGCAAGCAACCTGTTCATCCATGAAAAACATGAACGCCACAATCAGTGGGGAGTAACTCCGGGTTCTCCCAGCCATATCACATTAAACGTACATAAAAGGAAATACTAAATAGAGGCATGCATATATAGATATACATGTGAAATACGATAAGGATAGATAGGCAATTCAATATATATAATGATAAGAGTATATGAAATACAAATCCGAATCCATCATGTTATACAAAGACTCGGGAAAGACACTCTTAGGCAACCGAATACGCTCACTAGGGCTTGCATCTCACCGTTAGCGGTATAAGTTTGATAAGATTGATACTCGACAAACAAAGCATGCCAAGTCATGCGATGATCACAAATATTTCATCATATTATCATCCATTCAAACATACAATACGATGACGACCTCTCTCACGGTAAATGAAACGCACTAGCACCGTGTACATGGCAAGTATGATTAAAAGGCATCCACGGGATAAGACGTTTCCCTGAACGCATACACGATCACATTTCGTATATGTAGACTAATTTCCTCCCGGTAGGACGATGATAATAATACTGTTCTAGTCTAAACCTGGCCAGACTCTCGGAATAAGACGTGTTCCGATTCGACATGTGGTAAAACGTTCCACATCCAAGACTCGGTCAATCATAGACGCCGAGTACCCCAAATTCGGTCGACATTCACGAAAGAGGCAGAAAAGAGCACAAGCCTCATAACAAGCGGTACGCTACATGCAAATAACACCACCTCGCAAGTACACAACATTTGACGGCCGGGTCAATCAACGCAAAGCGTTCGCCTCCCAACAACGTCGTCGTATGCCCACTAACACATGCAATTAAGTAGTAGGATACATCCCCGTTCCAACATTCCAGCCTTACGAACGTGGAGGTAGCCAAGGGAATGAGAGTACAAAGCACATAACAAAATAGTGCTCAAACCGTATCATTTGTAAAAACCGACTCAAAGTGGGACATATCAAAAACCGTCACAAAACATGAGAATAGGGAATTATATAAAATTAACTATGATAAAAATGAATCAATACATGATACATAAGCATTAGAACAAGTTTATGGAGCATAATGAATAAAAACATAAATCACCTCTCCAAAACAGCGTTGTTTGGAAACCAACTAAAACAAGGGTCCACTTCAAACGGTCATAACTAGAGTTCTAGACATGCAAATGCAGAAATTCCAAATGGAGGTGATATCTTATCCTCTTAAGGTTCCAACGGGATGTCACAAGCCCAAAAAAAGCAAGTAACGAAGGAGATATGATCATTTTACGAAAAGGGGTCAGTGCAGGAAAATGCAGTCGGCCGCGCGTAACGCTGCCAGCGCCCCACGATGCTGCCAGCGTCCTACGACGCTGCCTGCGTCCAATAACGCTGCCAGCGTCCTTCACGGGATTCAGGCACGATCAAAACCAACATGTTATCAACAACAAAAATCCTCATTTATCATCACAAACCATCAATTCTCATATCAATTAACAATTAACAACATCCATCTACAACATCACAAGTCCTAAGCATACTAACCATAATCTAAATACGATTACTAGCCTAGAAAACACATAAAACACGTAAATGATATCGAGTAACCCTTCACCGTTACCTTTTTGCGTCTTTAATCGATTTCTAGAAAGTCTCCACCTAAAATTAGATAACAAAAGATGAATATCATTCACCTTGAGAAAGACGGATAATTTAAAAAGCGAGAAAGACGGTAATTTTATGACCAATACGAATAGAGGAAGATGAGAGGGGAAGAATAAGACGAACTTACGTGAATTTGAGCGGGAAACGAATGAGTTATGACGAATCTAAGCTTGGAAAGATTATGAAAGATTGGGTTTTGGGTTTCTTAGAGAAGAAGGAAGTGTTTGAGCTGTGTGAGTTAGGTTAGGGTTAGGAAGGAGTATATGAAAGGTGAGTGGAAAAAGTCAAGAAAAGTTAAAGACGGCTTAAGACGGGATTCACTTGAAATATCGCGAAAAATCCAAATACGAACTCGGAAATTCTAAATTCGACTCGAAAAATTAAATTCTAAATTAAAACTAAATTTCACTGAAAAGTATCCGTAAAATATTTTACTTATAAAAATAGGGTACATTTGCGGGTGTTACAATCACCCCACCTTTTAAAAAGTTTCGTCCTCGAAACTTGAGAGTAGGAAACAAAAGTATCAAAGACAAGAATCGGTTTTCAAAATTAATATGAAAACTTTTATAAGGGAAAAAACATTTATGAAATGATGTTCTTCTCGAAAACGGTTTAAGGAAATTTTTCATAAGTGCGAAACTTTATTTACGAATCACAAGAGTGCCCGTCGCGAACGAGTACTCTAATTATCCAAATCAAATTAAAGTCGAAATAGTGAAAACGAAAATCAAATAAGCGTTAGTAAGTGTAGGACTAGTCACTAGACGTCTCCAATAATAAGTCCAAACATCCAACCAAACGCAAAATCCAAACATAAAATCAAAAGAAATCCATTTTCTCCAAAAAGAGGGTACACAATCCATCTTTAGACTTCTTTGAAAAGTTAAATTAGAAATACAATATGGAAATTCGAAGGTTTTCTCAAAGATAAAAGCAAAATAAGAAGGCATTACACGTACGTAGAGCGACTCGCACATCTCACACACAATTCAGGGTAACAAAATATACACAAAACACGCAAAAACGAAACAAATCGAACTCTTAGGGATAGGAAGATCACGATAAAATCGGCAGGAAGATCTACAAGAATTCGACATTACTAACTTTACTAATAAACCAAATCCTCAAGAGAATGCAATTTACCCAATTTCCAACTCAACATTTTCAATCATTAGATTCCTACGAAAATTATTTCATAACCACGAGATTTCAGGCCAATAACCTAATTATTCAGATCCATTTAGTATCCACTAAAGTCCATCGGCACGGTAGACTCCACAACTAACAATCCACATGAAAGATTTATTACGCACTCTAATCTTCTTAGTTTCACCAAAACTCTTACTAGAAACCACCAACAAAATATTTATCTAGGGAAACATTATCGCTAACAACCACAAGGTAAAAAGACTTACCATGAAATCCTTTAATCCAATTTACTTCAAACTCATTATCCTAAATTTACAATGAACTTTCTCATCCTCGAAAGTCAAAACACAAACCACGCAACAAAACATAATTATCTAAGATTCAACTAGCCTCATCCAAAGTCTCACGACAAGGGAAAATCCACAATCCATTATCGGTATAATAATTCTTTCATACGCCATAACATCCTTAATTCGATCACTACTATGCTCGAAGCCTCAAATACAAATAGTCACATTAGCAAACTATGGTGGTTACTAATCTTCAAGATAAATGGGTTCACTATTCTAACTCTATAATCCATAACAACTGAGGACTCACTATCCAAAGCTTGCAACGAACATTTCTCAATCTCAAACAATGATTCCTTAAGAATAAAAGAGAATTACTAATTCCAAACCACAAATGACCAATCACTTGGCATTCAGACAACCATTCAAATCATCTAGTTCATCTAAAACTCAAAACATATCGGTCTTCGCTTATGAGATTATTCCTCAAACTTTAGTTACCGGCTTAATTATCCTAAAGTAAAGTCTCTTTTAGAATTCAACAATTAGAGACATCTAATTCCCAAATGATATCCCAAGCAACCGATATAATACTCAACAACAACGAATATCATCTCGCTCAACTTGATTCCCAAAATAGCACTACACTAGCAAGCTCAATAAATGAAGCCACCAAGAGAGTACAATACCGCCAACATATTCATCCTAAGGTTTAAATCCCAATCCTATTCATGCTCAAAATCAACACGAAGCTAGCTAACAACCCTAGCTATCTCACCAGAGGAAAGACAATGTCACCATGAAACTGGAAACGATAAGAATTTTCAAGGGAAACACGAACGCGATAAGATCGGACGAAAATTAGAGGGACGCTAGAGGCGGGGAGCCAAAAGCTAGATATTGGATAGATATAGCCATGAAGATAGCCAGGCAAAGGAAAAGATAAGAGAAAACATTTTCCTAGGAATCAGGTTTAGTAGGAACTTGTATGAAAGGAAATGGAAAGGGATAATGGTACGAGTAAAGGTTTAAAGTTTAATCCACAAAATTTCTCCTTTCAGACTCAGGGTGATAGCAAAGCAACTCATCCCGATAACCAAGGTCTCTTACAAGGGACCATTGTATCACAAATCATCAAAGTAAGGTACACCTAGATTTAACAAATCGATTACAACCCAATTCATCCACCCTTTCATATAACACGGATTCCAAATTGCGGAATTGCAACTCAAGCATAGTAACATTCCTTTAGCTCAAATATTCAACACAACCTCAAAGGTTTCTTTAACTGAAGGACTAACAAATAGTCCCTTATACTCGGTCATTTTCAACTCATATAGCCCACGAGTTCATTATTAACAAAGTAAAACCTCAAGTCAAACATCATCATTAACGTCCCAAGGTATTTCCATCATAGCTCACATCATCGAATCTCGCTCATATCTATAATCCTCAAGTAATATGGTTCAACTTACAACGAAACCTTACTACTTCAAACGAGTCTCCGATACCATAAGATAAGATCATATCTTTAAATCCAAGAACTATAGCCACATGCTTTTCCACCAAGCCTATACTCACAAACACACAATAGGAAACCATGCACAAGAAGTCGCTTAATCTCAAAAGTATTTCGCACCTCAAGATATCATTTGAAGCTTCTCATTTACACCAATTAGACATATCATAAGCATGGTCTTCAAAACAATACTACACTTTTAAGTCCAAAAGATTAAATTATTAATGAGTTAAGAAGTCCTAGCCAACTCATTCAACTTACACCATCGAATATCATGAACTATTTACACACAAGTCATGACAAGCATTTATACACTAAAATCATCAAACATATCTTACCATCTTTCCTTAGAGTTACAACCAATCATCAATATAGGGTGAATTTAGATCTACACCATTTTCCTCAAATCACAAATTCATTCTAACAAACACTAAAATTCCACAAAATTCAAAGTTCTTCCGACCAAGTATAATACACCACAAAAGAATGGGTATGACATCCACAAAAATGTTACAAGAGGAAGGTAAGGATACCAATGGTAAGATGGAGGAACTATCAAGAGTAATTTCCAAGAGGCAAACAAGTTGGAAGAGAAAGAAGCACCTAGATAGAAGGAAGAGAGCATAATACATTAAAGGACGAGAGAATTCATAGATGAGGAAGAAATACACTTCAATTAGGCTTGTCAATCTTCAAATCTTCGGTAGAGAAT
Source organism: Heliosperma pusillum (assembly GCA_022085475.1). NCBI lineage: Eukaryota > Viridiplantae > Streptophyta > Magnoliopsida > Caryophyllales > Caryophyllaceae > Heliosperma > Heliosperma pusillum. The sequence continues at coordinate 2,000 of JAIUZE010070493.1, read as the reverse complement.
TTCCTTCTAGGTAACACAATGATCCACCTTAAGACGGTAGATATAAATAAAGATAACATCACTCAAAAACAATCAACAAACAAGTTAAAACCTAACAAACATCAAGTACACCAAAGACTACCAAAGTAAAAGTCCTTAATTTCTACCCATCTCTCATTTATTATTTCAAGGTCAAGGTAGTTTAAGTTTAGGGTTCACGTATGTGCGTCGGGAGCTGTAACAACCCGTAATTTGAAAGACCGAAATTATATTTGAAAAAATAATAAATTTAATTTATTTTAATTTATTCCGATTTATTTGAATTTATGCTAATTAATATAATTATTTTGAATTTATTGGAATTAAAGTAGGTTATACGGTTTAAAACCCGAACTTCATTTAACTATTCCCGAGTCACCTTAAGTCCCGAAACAAACCCGAAACCCGACTCCTACATGTGCCACACGCCCAAAACACCTTTTTCCCTCATTTTAGATCTTTTGATTAAACTTGATTAAACTAATACAAATATCTAAGATATTTGTAACTTTATCAATCTGTCAGTTTAAATTACGCAAATCGCTTAAACCCGGACCCGATTTCTGACACCTCCACACGCCTCTTCCCTCTTCTCTTAGGATTAGATATTTTGATTAAACTAACATAATATCTAATAATATCTAGATATTTGATTAAAAAAACATAATATCTAATAATATCTAGATATTTACCATAATATATTTATAAAACCCGAGTCAATCCCGTAACAACAAGTTCAAAACCCGACTCCCACTAATCCCTATATTACACGGCTCAACCCTCCACTCTTACTCACTTATTATCTTTTTATTTTACATTAAATCAACTTAATATCTAATTAATAACTTCTTTAATATAATCATAATCGTTCTTCGTGTTCTTGATCGTTCTTGATCGTTCTTGAGCAAAATCGTCACAAAACCTTCGTTACTTGGTCAAATCCGTTCTAAATTATATTTCTAAAGTCTCCTCTCCGCTCTTCATCTCCGTGTACGTTTCATTTTCAATTCCGACAAAATCGTTTTCAACACTTTAATTGTTTAAATCAAGTTTTAATACTAATAATGTTATTTTTGTCATTTCTTATAGGAGAAGATTATGAAGACGAGTTTGGTGACTCGTATATTTTAGAAGAAGATTAGTAGACGGGTTTTTAGTTCTTATTTTGGTGCTACATGGTTTTGTGCTAGCTAAGGTAACGATTCCGAGTTACTCGACGAATAAATGTTACATACTTTTACTTATGTTTTGTTATTTACGGTTTTAAGTAGTAACATGCTAGATTGTTATTATTATGAAGTTTTATGAATTTTTAACATGTTTAATGCTTTTGACATGTTGGATGATTTGTTCATAATCATAATTTTTGTATGAATGATGGTTGAATTGGTTGTTAAAATGGATGGTTGTTAATTAAAACATGTTAGGAATAAATTTGGGGTTGTTGTTAGGGTGGCCGTGTAAGGTGGCTGAGAAACCGACCCAAACCAGGCCGGTTCAGGCCGGTTCAGGCCGGTTCAGTCCAGGTCCGATCTGGGTTGGCTGTGATTTGGCCCGTTGGGCTTGTGTCGATACTTGATTGTTTTGTTGTTGTTTTGACGGGTTTTAAATATGTTAAGCATGCGGGAAATATTAAGAAACGATTTTAGAATTTGTTGACCAAAACCGGCCCAAACCAGGCCCGTGGGCCCAGTCCAGGCCCGGTTCAATCCCGGTCCAGCCCATGACCCGTGAGTCCCTTTGGACTTGTGACGGTTTTTGAGTTTATCGTTATTATTATATTATGTTTTGTAATATTTAGCAAGTGAGAAATTTTAATAAGTAAATTATTAAATTAAACGGTTTTTCATAATATTATTATTTCTCACATGTTAGAAATTATAGCATGAGATTGTAGTTTAATTTGATATCCTTTAAGTCTAGCGGGTTTCGTAAGAATTAATAATTTCACATGTTAGAAATTAGAATAAAATAGCATGAAA
>JAIUZE010070491.1:0-62792 GCA_022085475.1 Heliosperma pusillum | reverse complement strand
TGTGACAATGACAACATTGCGATCCTTTACCAGTCCTTTATCAAAGGCTAAGCCATGAGGCATGGTCGTCACAATGGGATTGGAACGTGTGCCAGAATTCCTTTAGATATGTAAATGTAATATTGAATTTTTTATTTAATTATTTCCTATAGATAATGACATTCATTGTTGAGTTTATTTTAAACTCCTTTTATTTAGTTTGACTAATTTAAGACTTTTTGTTTATCCGAATAGATGTGTGGGACCCTATTCAAGTGAATAGGACGACTTATATTTTGTCCCTAGTCACTCAATGAGGTGACGTCTCGAAATGACTAGATTGAAGTCGATCGATGGTTGGTTCAGCACCATGGGGTCATGGAGATGACTTGTCGTTTACATAGACAGACTGTATGACACTCTGTCGGACAGTGACATTGTAGAGACCCTTAAATCAATTATTTGATGCCTGGTCGTGGCAGGGTCTTCTATCTTATTCCTATAAGTCGATTCTTTTGACTGGCGACCGTCTATCTGAGTCGGTGCATTTTCCGATTGGTTTTGGTTGATGTTCTAGGTCGTGCCGTAAAAGGAGGCCGATGGACTTCTTCTGGATCATGGTGATCTGCATCATACAGAGTAGATGGATCAACATGAATTGTCCACCCACGTTGGGTAAAAACATCTTTAGGCCACTCGAGGAGTAGTTACTGTAAATGCGTGGCCACGCTCGGAAAGAGAGCTATGGTAGATTTTCCGGTCAGACAGTTACTCTCCCTATCGAGAAAACTCACTCTAGATATTGTCCACTCGCAATTGAGCCTGGGACGACAAACCTTGCGTTGAGTGAGAGATATGATAAAGAGACAAGAGAATTGGTGACGCACACTTGTGTCAGACAAGTGGGAGATTGTTGGAGTAGGTGTCCTCCACAAATAGTGCGCCACATAATAAATCTTATTAAGGAATATAATTGGGCTATTTATTGACTATATATATGATTAGTCAGTTGATTAACGTAAATCAATAACGGTTGCCTGACTAGAGTTTGACGTTATTGTCGTTTGACGGCGGTGATCAACTGATCCCTTTCGGTCACACCTAAAGGATGAAATCCAAATAGTAACTAATTATTTGTATACGATACAGTTAATTAGTACATTGCATATATTCGCTATGTACGAGAGTTAATTGTTAGAAATTGAGTTAAGAACTCAAATTCGATTAAACTTATTTTTCAATTATGCGATAATTGACTAAATAAATTTATATCTTATTTTAATACGATTAAATAAGATTTAACTTAGTAATTAATCGTTAAATTACTAAATTAGTTAAGGTTTTGAGATAGAGGTAATTAGTTAATTATATTTACAAGGAGTTGTAAAATAAATTAACTAAGCATTGTGGGACCCATTATATATTGATATAATGGTAAAGTATTACTTAAAACTAGTCTTAAACCCGTGCAAATTTGCACGGGATTTTCTTTAATCACTAGTTTTAAACTCGTACAAAATTGCACGAGTTTGCTTTTAAGAACATTAATTTTTAAGATTAGTATGAACAAATATTAATAAACCATACACGAATATTTTTATACCTTATTCCTTTTATAATGAGAGTCCAATTTTTTTTCATGATCTAACCGTGGATTATTTGTGTTTACATATTAAATTTGTCCTTATTAAGTTATTATGATTTTATTTTATAGTAGGTCTTGCTTGCGACGGATCGGATCTTGCGACGGGTATTTTGTGAGAGGAAATGGGTAGAGGGGACAAGGTGGGCACCCTCCATGTGCTTCTCCACTCACCCTTAATGGGTATTTTGTGAGAGAATATGGTATCCGTCTTAAGCTTGCGACGGATAGTGGCCGTCACAAATGAGAATTTGTGTTTATTTTATAATCTTTTGATTTTTTAATAATGAATAGGGATATTTCAGTACATGAATAACCATCCATAGTTTTTATAGATTTATGATCAAAGTTATATAAATCTGGAAGTCTGATGATTCTGTCTTAATTTCGGTTTACTTCCATTTCAAATTCATTTAGTTAAGCTTCATTCAGTTTAGTTTAGTTCAATAATTCACTTCACTCTTTTAAAATAAACTCATCTAAAACTTTTTAATAATAATAATAATAATAATAATAATAATAATAATAATAATAATAATAATAATAATAATAATAATAATAATAATAATAATAATAATAATAAAAATAATAATAATAATAATTATTATTATTATTATTATCTCAAGCGGATCCAGAAATTCTCGGTATCTCAGGATGCTGGGACCCGGGTGGCCGCTTATATCTTTACTAGGCTTAGTTTTGCTATAGCTAAGGGGGTGGGGGGCCCAGATTGTCTCTCGGCTCCCCACCAACTTCTTGTAAACTTTACATTTTATTTTAATGAAAGCTGCGCGCATCTTATAATAAAAAAAAAAAAAAAAAAAAAAAAAAAAATAATAATAATAATAATAATAATGAAAGCTTTTCAATTTATTTTAATGAAAGATGCGCGCATCTTAAAAAGAAATAATAATAATCTCTTGGCTTCCCACCAACTTCATATAAACTTTTCAATTTATTTTAGTGAAAGCTGCGCGCATCTTATAATAAAAAAAATAAAAATAAATAATAATAATAATCTTTAGTCTTTAGAGAGGTTCAAATTGTTAAGAGTTCTATCATTACTTGTCAATCACCTAGAATCAATCAAGATGAAATTATAGAGACCTTAAACCATTAGGCTCTTTAGTCTAGCTCTTTCTCTAGTGGATATGCTTTCGTAAGATTGAATTTATGCATCCTTGTTGTTGAATATATGAGAAATATCTTTCTTGCAAAAATAAAAATAATAAATAATAATAATAATAATAATAATAATAATAATAATAATAAAAGTTGTTGATGATCATAATAAAAGTTGTTGATGATCATAACAAAAGCTGCGATTATAATAATAAAAAAGAAATAACAATAATAATATCATTTATAGTATATTATTTATCATTAATATTATTTATATATTAGTTTATTATTACAACTTATATTAGTAGAAGTGGAAGATCATTGAGAAGTAGGTGCTAATATTATTTAATTCTGCAATTTTTCATGTAAATTAATTTGTTATTATTAACTTGGTACAAATTATATGTACCTCGTCTATAGCAATTAATAAGTTATCAATAACATAGTGCACAAATTCTTGTTTAAGACGACACTATCCAACTTAAGTTTAAGACGGATCCAGTAGCTATATCAAACGAAATTAGAACACATAGTAAAGAACGAAAGATTTGCCGTATATGCACAAATTAAATGGGGTGATATTTGACCTGTTTTATTGTTAAGTGTAACTTTCCGTCTCAAGAAAGAAGTTAACTTTTTACTACACAAATTTTCATTTAAGACGGAAGTACGCCACCATCTTCACGCCAAAACGGGTGAAGTAATAACCCATTTGTATAGATAAGACAGACGTAAATTATTTCCTAAACATTTCACTTTTATTTTAATGAACATATTTGACCCGTTGACATATTTGACACATTTGAACCTTGAGACGGATATATTCACTTAGGAGTATTATACATTCACTCAGATGGGCCCGAATATATATACCATGTACAATTCCTTAGCAAGTTGAACGTATACCCACATAATCAGAGGCCCAAGCTCATAAAATGGAACCCTAGGTCTCCGTACTCTTATCTAGAACTCCCTCAGCAAACTCACCTTTTCACACTCTCACTCTCAACTTTTCAAGTCTCGCCTCACTCTCTCTACCCTATCTTTTATATTCATCGATCACAAACTGAAATAATCTTATATACGGATAAATTAATCAACTCATCCTTTTATATGTTTTCATACTCATCTTCATCTGTAATTCTCATACCTATGCACTCATTAAATTATCGTTACACTATTATAATGTATTCATGTTCATTATTGAAACTAAACAACTGAAATGATCTTATATACGGAGTCCATAATAAGGATTTGTGTTTGCATGTATCAAGGGATTAATTTTTGGTTAGTAATAATTATTTTCAATTTAGTTTTTCAAACTTTTGGATCTGAGACACACAAGATCACCCATTTTTTGAATTGAAATTATAAAATTTATTTTCAATGTTTGGACGTACTGTAAATTTGTTAATATAATATTTGATGTGTGAATATATATTTTGTAACTTGTTAAAGCAAAAAAAATTATTAGTTTTTTTTTGCGTGTTGTTGCCTTGACTTTCCGTTTCGATAAAGACTACGCTTAAACATTTGAATGATTATTTGTTTTTATAAATAAATATTAGGAGAATTCAATGTTTTTGATTTATTATTGTCATTTAAATAATTAATTAATGTATAATTGTATTTGTAATCATGAGAATTGTAATATTTTATTGTACTAATTCTACTGTATAATGATCCAAAATGTTGGGTTTGTTCAATATTTAGTGTAAAAGTGTATTGTCACGTTAATATACCTATTATGAATTGCATTACCAGACTTAAAGTTAATTAAATTTTCGTGACATCGGAGAAAAATATTTATTTAGCAAAATAGAAAAGACATGGAGAAAAGATATACTGGGTAAATATTAAGTACAAAATACACTAAAATTGGTGTGCAAATTGTGGTGGGTCCCACTTGAGAAAAAATTAAATGAAAAAGTAGACTAATGACGTGGCTTCATGAGGGATCAAGAAATGCTTGGGTTTTAATATATAGGGGAATATAGGGGATATGAAATCATATGAGATAATATTAAGATATGATTTAATAAATATATTAGGATAGAATATTAATAAGATATTTAGTATTATTTGGTATCCTAGTTTAGGTAGATTACTCATACTATAAATATGAGTACATATTACGTATTCAGAACACAACATTATTATCAAAAGGTTATATGAATTACTATATTATAAAATCTATCATGGTATCAGAGCCTCTTTCTTGAGTACTCTATAATTCGCTTCCGTTATCTTGCCGGTGAGCAAAATTTGATGATGCTCACCGGCGGGATCTTCTCTTATAGTTATGTACTCAAAAGAATTTTATTAAACAAAAAAAGAAAAAGAAAAAAAGAAAAAGAAAAAATTGTATCCGTTAGAGAACATGGTTGATAGAGTACTAATTCATGGCAGCAACTTTCTGCCTCCAATCCAAGTATTCGTGCATGATTGCAATTTGTGTGTGGGATTATTGTATGTAATCCCACAAGAGGAAAAGACGTATTGTACGAATGTCTTCGTACGTGATTCCGTGGTTGATATATCCGGCTCTCCTCGTGTCGTGAGACGAGGCGTATTGATTATATTTATGTCGTATGACATGAGTATTTATTTATATGAGTGGGTAGATGGTTACCCCTCCGTATGTACTGGCGAGTTACGCATTTATCTTGACTGGCGAGTCGATTACTCATTATCTATATGAGTGGGTATGTGGTTACCCCTCCGTATGTACTGGCAAGTTACGCATTTATCTTGACTGGCGAGTCGATTACGCATTATCTATATGAGTGGGTAGGTGGTTACCCCTCCGTATGTACTGGCGAGTTACGCATTTATCTTGACTGGCGAGTCGATTACGCATTATCTATATGAGTGGGTAGGTGGTTACCCCTATACTAGCGAGTTACGCACCTATCTTGGCCGGCGGGTCATATACGCATTGATGAAGAAGAAGATAATGAAGACAAGGAAAAGTCGACATTTTTTCTCTCTTATTAATTATTGTATTTTCAAACTCATGGAAATTTAGTCAAATTACCATAAGTTTGAGGGAGGGTATTAAGGAATAAGATCTCATATGGAATCATATGAGATAATATTAAGATATGATTTAATAAATATATTAGGATAGAATATTAATAAGATATTTAGTATTATTTGGTATCCTAGTTTAGGTAGATTACTCATACTATAAATATGAGTACATATTATGTATTCAGAACACAACATTATTATCAATTATATGAATTACTCTATTATAAAATCTATCAAATAGTAATTAAATGCAATAATAATCTAGATGAAGTTAATATTATACTTCATACCTATTTTTATAATTTAACTTTAAAACAAATAGATGAATAGATGAATTTAAATATTGTCCAAAGTTAGAATCCATGATAAAATGGACGATAATTATATGATCAAACAATATTTAAGCATCACTCGAATTTTATGCACCATAAAGATTAACAACAAAGAATTATTATACTTCATTAATCCCGTTTATTTACTTATTTATACTTATTTCTTTAATTCTTTACAAGAGCTATTTTGTTCACTAGAATTTAATCAATAATTCTTGTATAAACCGTTTTAGACACGAAACTAATAGATATTTCACCTAAATAACTCCACAAAAATAGCTTTTACTAACCACTACTTTTTCATGATAGTATTAAGGACTTCTTGATATAGTTTCACAATGTTTTATGAGTTTATTTTCCTTTTTTTTGGGTCAAAATAAACTAACTTATATTATTCTGTCTTCCATACTTAGCATTCCAAGCATACTTCATAGCAAAAAATACTTGTACTCTCGATACTCAAACAAACTCTACTCGATTATAGTGCATATTTGGCGGGATTCCAACTCCCCCCGCGGTTTTTCTTACATTGGGTTTCCGCGTCACCAATCTCTTGTGTTCATATTTTGTTTTCTCGCATTTTATATTTGTTTTTATCATTACATTATCACTCAACTCGTTACTATAAACGGTCACTTTAATCCACAACCTTAAATCGACTACGCGGTAAATTTTTACCAAAACAATGGGTATTTAAAAAGTGACTACCTTGTATTATTTATTTTGTTTTATATTTGAGTATCTTTGTTATTTTCTTTATTTTTGGTCGGTAACTACCTATGCTAAGTTAGGTAGCACCAAAACGGACACGGACACGACATTTCATAAAATTTAGGACACGAGACATGTTATTTAAATTTAATAAAATATTTATTTTTATAGTTATAAATGTATGTTTAATCTAAAAAACATTAATATTAAATGTAAACTAGTTTTAAGTCCGTGCAAAATTGCACGGGTATGTTTTTGAAGACTAATATAACAATAGTGTAATATATAATCGCTACATCAAAAACTATATTTTTAGCCAATTTTTTTTTATAAACATAACTTCCCTAACACGAATAATCAATTTAGTTTTCTAAATTACCGTGTAGAAAGCACAACTTTCATTTAAATATTTATCTTTTTATAGTAATAACTATATAAGTTTGTTTTTCATACCCGTGCATTTGAAAGGATTGCAAAAAGAGTTTTTTTTCTTTATTACCAACATGTGGAAGTATTTGGCCCGTCTTAAGTTTAAGACGAACAGTGTCCGTTTTAAGCAATACTTACTGGTTCAAAGGGGTAAGGACATTGTCTCGTAAACAGTTCACCTCGCGTCCTCGCCTCATAAACCCGTTCAATAATTTACTGGTTATTTTATAAGTTTGTTTTTCATACCCTATTGTAATTCAAAAAATGGAAATCATACGTAATTACTAATGTAATTTACAAATGAATTGTCATATGTTTAAACCATGGTGAAATTAGCAAGCATTTTACATTCAGAAACACCGATATAGTAATTCTATATTCAAATGAAAAGCTTTTAAAATATGTTTAGAAATATTATGGTTGATATCAAAAGAATTACGATATACAAATAAAAGTCAGTAATTAAAATAATTATTCTCAAATACCATTAGTAATTAAATTGCATTTGATTTACGTTTATCGATATAGATTAAAAAATTACTTGTTTCTATCAAGATTTATAATTTTTCTATGATTTCAAATTTCTATATTTTAGTTGAATTTTCAACACGAAATAGATAAATAACTATATAAAAATCGTAGATAATACACCATATATCTGACTTACTTATTTGTTTACCCCTGATTTAAATATCTCTTACAAAAAGTTGAAAAATAAATTATTGATAGAGAGGTAGGGAGAACAATTTATTTTATTAATTGGCGGGTATGAAGCAAGTACGTTGTAATATTCATGCATGCTTCGCCATATAGGGTTGTTTGGTTACCCACTAAAAAACATAAGAACTTAAATTCATGTGAATTGTAAAAAGAGCATATTGTTTGTTTACCCAATTCACATGAATTGGAAGTTCCCATGAACTTCAATTCCTCTCTAATGGAGGACGTTGTTTACCTAAGTCCCCTAGGTAAGTGAGAATGCCTACATGAATTACACTTCCTGCATGACAACCAAACACTATTTTTATTAATTCACATAAATTCTAAAATCACGTGTTTTAAGATTTCCTAGGCAATACAATTCCTACATGCAACCAAACGACTCCTAAGAATTTCTTTGCTAACGACTCTTACATGCATACAAAAGTCTATAGTCTAAATATTAAAAAAATAGTTATTTAACTGAACTATTTGTTCGGATTTATATTGAAAAACAAAGATAATTTGACACGTGGGTCAGATGAACTATATATATGGTTACATTTATTTTAATTATTGAAGCACGTCGTGACTTTTACTTGAGCACAAAATCTTCTAAGATACGGTCCATTTATTTACTTTTCTTTTTCTATATTTTTTTATTAATGTCTAGTAATGTTAATGGCCATATCTTACATTAATTTATTAATTTTAGACGATCTCTTAAGAGACTTATTTTCATTTGAGTTATCAACCTATTATAATGAGTCATTTATTCAAATTATCATGGAGTATATTATTAATATAAGGAAAATTTGTTTAATGAATAATTTTAACACAAATTCTCTTTGAAGACGGATCGACCCGTCTTAAGTTTAAGACGGGTCAAATCCCCTCACAAAGTTATTCATTAAACTTATTCATTAAACAAATTTTCTGTAATTTGTGTTAAAATTATTCATTAAACAAATTTTAAAGTTGAATTAATTGTAATTTGTAATTTGTGTTAAAATTATTCATTAAACAAATCCCCCCACTTGCCCTTTGTGAGGGAGATTTGACTCGTATTCAATGAGACTTTCTGTAATTTTAAAGTTGGGGCTGGTTAACATCGACGACGTTTTAGGAAATATCGACGACGTTTTCATTACGAAAGACGATAATGCCCTTATGCACTTAAACTCTCTATCTCTCTTCTATCTCTAATTTTTCCCAAAATCAAATACAATTAATTCAAATAAAAAAATTAAAAAATTACAACAACAACAATTTTACTAAATCGAACAACAACAATTTCACTAAATCGATAATCATGACGGACGAACAATCTTCACTATGTTTACAAATTAATCAAAATTTAAATTTGTCATTTTTTTCCCGGAATCCGTTAATTGTTTGTTTATACTTAATTAAGTTAATTGATTTACGTTACGTCTTAGTTAGTTAAAATTCAAATCAAATGCGGATTTTTTTTAAAAAATTGGGAAAAAATCCATGACCAGACGAACAACTGGATGTCATGGACCATGGCCAGACATCCATTTCCAACGTCTGACCATGGGAAGGCGTTGGAAATGGACGTCCAACCATGGCCAGACATCCATTTCTAACGTCTTGTCATAGTCAGACGTTGGAAATGGATGTCTGGCCATGGCTGGACGTCCATTTCCAATGTCTTGTCATAGTCAGACGTTGGAAATGGATGTCTGGCCATGGTACATGACATCCAGTTCTTCGTCTGACCATGGTATTTTTTCCAATTTTTAAAAAAAAAATCCGCATTTGAATTTTAACTAACTAAGACGTAACGTAAATCAATTAACTTAATTAAGTATAAACAAACAATTAACAGATTCCGGGAAAAAAAAATGACAAATTTAAATTTTGATTAATTTGTAAACATATCGAAGATTGTTCGTCCGTCATGATAATCGATTTAGTGAAATTGTTGTTGTTCGATTTAGTAAAATTGGTTTTGTAATTTTTTAATTTTTTTAGTTGAATTAGTTGTATTTGATTTTGAGAGAATTAGAGATAGAAGAGAGATAGAGAGTTTAAGTGCATAAGGGCATTATCGTCTTTCGTAATGAAAATGTCGTCGATATTTCCTAAAACGTCGTCGATGTTTTACAATCTGGAATTTTAAAAGAGAAGTTGTCAACAAAGTGAGATTGAAAAAACACAAATTTCATTGAAGACCGACATTATCCGTCACAAGTTGAAGACGGGTTAGATACAATTAGTTAGAGAAAATGAAAGTTCTTAGAAATTTGTAAATTATTTGTCATATCTAGTCAAATGGGGTACTATTTGACTCGTTTACTTTTAAAACAGATATACCTGTATTAAAAGAGACATATTGTTGGAAAAATTACAATACATAGAGCTAAAATTGACCGATATCCCAAACACAGATTCTCATTTTAACCGGGTCAAATCCCCCTCACAAAGGACAAGTGAATGTGCAAGTAAATGGCAAATGAACTCCCACACTTGCTCTTTGTAAGAAGGGATTGACGGGTCTTAAAAGGAGACTTTGTTCACCCCAAATACCCCCAAAACAAAAGCAGATTCAACAACTGGGCCATGACACTACTGATGACAATCATTCACTCGCATAGCACAAAGCCCTCTAATGAACCACAAAATATCATCAGAATCCTAGCTTCTATTTCGCCGTCTTTCATCACAACTCTTTTATTTCCAATTTCAATCTCCTCCACCGTATATGCCTTGTTTAAAGCTAAATAAATGTTTCTTTCCCATCTCCGTCCCGATGATCCACAATGGTGCCACCAAGCTTTGCTTATTTTTTTTTGGGTTAGCCATGCATATATAGAAATTAATACGAAGTATTTTTTTTCACTTAGATATAACAGTTGGTCTTGCTTCAAACGGACCATTTTGGTCTGAAGCAATAAAACGGGATTTTGTAACCACTTTACAGTTAGATGTAACCACTATTGAAAACAAGTTGATATAAGCTGTGGTTACATTTTATCAAAAAGTGGCAACATAATCCCGTCTTATTTTTCAGACGGAAATGGTCCGTCTGAAATAAGAATTTGTGTAGATATAAATATAGGCGTTACTTTTCTTTTTTAAGATATTATCTGCTTTTTTCATATATCCATCTCCTTATCTTTTTTCAAACGTATATTATATTTTCAATGGCTTTAAACTCAAAAAAAAAAATTCAACTATTAAAATTTTTCAAGTATGGAATGGATTTTTCCAAACAAAAAAAAAGATGATTATTTATTTATTTTTGTAACACCCCAATAATTCGTTATATTTAAAAATAGAGTTTTCATGTAAAATTCGGAACATGGATGTGTCACAATTGAACAAATTGTAGTAGAAGTATTCAAATCATGTAATTCAAAGGGGGAAATGTCCACGTGAATTGAAATCAAAGAGTAAAATCCGATTACAACCAAATCCAAATGTTTGCGGAAGCGAATAAGTTTGATGATTCAAAATAAAGATAATTGTCTAAACATTGGTTTCCAATAAAAACAATAACACGCGCGCTCTCCCGTGTTTCCCACGTCCTAGTTCCTTGGATTACCTGTCACACGATCTGCTCTCACAATAGTGGTCATATCAGTTCCAAATAAGGACAAAAACAAAAGAGGGTCAACAATAATGTTGAGTAAGGTAAACAGTCCAAAAGTAAATAAGAGTTTTACTTAAATTTAGAATTCATAAGAAAGTAGAATATCATTAAGAAGTTCAAGTTTCTAAATAAGGAAATCCGATCCAAAATAGTTAGTCCTTCCAAATCTTAAAACACTTTCCTTCGAAGAAAACATTTCTTCACTTTCTTTAGTAAGTAATGGATAGAGGCCGTGTGGAGAGGATCCCCTCGCCCTAGTCAGGATAAGACGGGGTTCACCAAACCATGTACAATAACTGTCCAAAAATCTCGAGTGTGCACACCCCTCCAAGGGTCAACCCCAAGGAGGAAGATAAGAGGACGGGGTCTCGATCAACTAACCCTCACCAAAAGCTCTGTATAGGAGGTTCCATTTTATTATTTGGGAACAACCTACCCCTCTACCAAAACCGTTCGAACCAAAAATCAAAACCCTTTCCAAACAATTAAATCCATTTCTTGAGATTAACCATTTCCATAACTTGCACAAAAGATCAAACGATTTTGGTTTTCAAACTCTTAAAAGTTATGAGTCCTTTATTATATTTCAACACTTCAAAGGAATAACATCAATTTTTTTTCAATATTTCATCACAATAATCCAAAATTATAATAACAACCATTATAAACATTATACACAATATAACATTTGAAACAATACTCAATAGTTTAAGAATAGTGTATGGGCAAGCGTTTCCCTTACCTTATGAGCTGGTATAGAAGTTTAAAGTGCTTCTTCTACAAATCCCGAGTCTACAATATACATAAAGTACTCGTTACTAAATTATTCCAGACGGTCCTTAACTAGTTCAATTGATTTTATGCATTTTACTCGGTTTTTGTTATGTCTTCATTTTGAACGTTTTGTTCCGAGTTTTATTCTTAAAAAAGCGAAATACGTTCATGATTAGAATATTTAAGAGTATTTTATCAAGTTGGTGCTTCTGGTTTAACAAGTTATAGCTTATACACTCAGTTAACACAAGTTTACTATCTTATACATACTTTACGGTTTTACAGATTCTGAATAGTGACTTCAAAACGTCATAACACCTTCGTTACTTAACTTTTTGGGGTAAGACCAGTGAGGTTGGATTCTTTAAGATGTCCTACAACTTTACGTATCAAATACTAACAGTACAAAAACGAATCTAAGGCCTCTAAAATTTCTGTTTAGTAAAATGTGACGGTTTCCGAGTCACAGAAAGTTTTGGGCTGGTTCGGGTGTTTAAATAGTCGAAATATCGGTTTACAAAAGGCAAACATACATGTATTTCATTAAAATTTATCATAGTCAAATATAAAGAATTTATCTTTAGTATAACTTTATTTACTAGTGGTCTATTCGAAAAAGGTAGATTCTCAACTATCGATCTAAAGAACAATATTTTATCAGATTTCCAGATTGTCATTTTGTGTTGCAAAAATCATATAAAATCAAATACTTAATATTATTGGACTAAACCAACTCCATTAGGTCTAGTATTTAGGCTACTAACTTTTATGTTAATACAATGTTAGCCAAAAATAGGTTTAAGATGTACTATTGGTCGAATATTTAACCAGTGGTCAGAATATGAGTCACAAAATGTGTTTAAGTAGATTACAAAGATTATAAATTCAAATGAGTTGATTCCAGAGCCTAATATGCTCTATATTCATTGAAGTTTATTATGGTAAAATGGTTCGTCCTCTTTAATCCTTTAAGTTACATTTTAAGACTCACACATTAAGGCAAGCCTATTCGATTGTCCAGAATCATGTTCTTTTTATATGATTTTTCATTTGCAAACGACTCATGGGATTATGACAAAATTTTGTACACTGGTTATAGACAGGAAGACCTACGACACATATTTTGTTTCATAGCAATAACACAAGTCTAAGTCGGATTTTTATTCTGTTAATTATCAACCTCCGGATTTGACACTTTGATGATTGTTATGTGTATAGGTTCTTGCATGCATGTATGAAGACTCTTATATTTCGTTTAAGGGTTTGTTTTACTCAAGATTAAGTGTTGAATGAGAATAAAATGCTAAGAGTTTAGTGTTTTAGTCCTTACAAGGTGAAGAACTTTGTATATAGGCAAGATCCTCCTCCTAGCTCTCTCTTCTTCTTCCTCTTCCCTTTTCTTGGTTCTTCCTTGCTCTCCCTCTCTCTATACTTTGTTTTTTTTGTTGTTGTTGTTGCTTTGTTTTGAATGGTAATCTGGTGGGAGGTGGAGTGACGAGTAAATAGGAGAAGTTATGGGGAAGGTTAAAAGAATAAGTGTTGGGAAGTGGGGGTGTAAGTAGGGTGGTTATGGGAAAGACAAAAAGAAAAATGTTGGGAAGGGGGTGGTGTAGGTAGGGCGGCACAAGCATGGGGAAGGGGGTCTATTTCCCTCATTATGACAGCTAGGATTTGGTGTTTGAGTCGGGTTTTTGCGCGACGGAAAAAGATGCGCGAGACGGTAATTTATGCAACTTCGAAATGCAATACAATTTCACCAATTATCGACACCAGAATTATATATGTTCTTTCTTGTTTTATCATGTGAGAATTTATTTAAGGATTGTATTTTACTATCATTTATTCTCAATGTGTGACGATAAAGTTGATTATTAAATTTAGCGACTCAAGATCGCGGTAATCGCATTGTTACCAAATTTTCCATTTTATCACCTATTGATTTTAGCTTAATAAATATCTTGATTATTATTATTTTTTTATAAACTCCTTTATATTTTATTGACGGATTTTACGGGTATTATAATTTTAATGTTTTAAATAAAAGCTAAAATTAATATTAAGATGATTATTTTTGCATTTATACTATTTCACTTTGTACAGGGAAGATTACTTTTAAGGCTAACATGAAATTGGAAGTCAAAGAAAAAAAACTATATTTTTGCTTTTGTATACAATGACGTGGATCAACCACAAAGCAGGAAATGTTCCTGTTTTAATAGATTTAAGATAAGTGAAGGTAAATTTGACCTGAAGATAACTCATTTTCATTTTCCACCCAAAACCATGTTTATATCAATCTCATTTGACAGCTCAACTATTGTCTAAAAAACATCATTCATACACAATTCAACTCATTTTCCCAACCATAAAACGACGCACACTATTCCCCTTAAATTCAACTTGATTATGTTTAAAAGTGCGTCTAAAATGTGCCAAAATACCATGGACACGCGTCGGACACGTGTCGAACACGCGCCCAAATAAATGTTGAAAGCTAGACACGCGACCGACATGTTTAGGCGTGTGTCTCACGAGTGTGGTATCAGACATAGGACGGGTGAGATAAAAGGTGTGTTCGTGCTACCTAGATGCTAAGAGGCCTATGCTAAAAGTCTGGACACATTTGGTCGACTTTCCGACATTAACTTATCTCACATGACTCTTTTCTTGTTTTAATCTTGCCTAAGCCCGATTTTGGGAAGTCAATAAGTATTTACATTAAGCCCGATTTTGGGAAGTCAATAAGTATTTACATTTATCTTTAGTAGATGTTCGTAGTTATTATTGAAAAATGTAAACAAAAATTTTGTTTGTCTAAAGTTAATTTGCACTTTGGTTGCAGTTAGTCATTGTTGTATGGTGTTAACGAGTTAATATAAATAAGATAAATAATTAATGTAATCATATTAGTAATATAAAATATGTAATAATATTAGTAGTATAAAATATAATTTAATTTTAAAAAGCATGTTTTTTCAGAAGAAAAATGATAAAATAAAAGACGTTAAATTCTTTTTTTAACCGTATTCTAATCCTGGACCTTCCTTGGCCCTATGCAAAATAGTAAATAGAGGCCCTTGTATCTCACCCTCGCTCTTGTTGTTAATTTGTGTTCATATAAAAAAATTTCTTTTTCATTTACTCTTAAAAATAATACATAACTCTGATTAGATCATCACCCTACGTTTTGGACTCACCGCCTGGTGGCATCTGGAGCAGATGAGTTAAGACTTACAATCTTAAGCATGACACTATTTGGGATGCGCATCCTAGGGACCAATTTTCTGAAAGTATGCAAGGCATTATTGCTGTTAAGAATGAACTGATGCAGAACACTAGAACAATTCAGGATGCACAGATACTGCTGCAAAGCCGGTGTGCAGGAGGAAAGTATAATGTCCAGTCTGCCTATCACTGGATTAGGCCTAAGTTTGTGAAAAATCCTATCCTTAAGACAGTATTTGGTAAAGCTGTTGAGCCTAAACATGCCATAATCACTTCCTTAGTTGTGCAGAATAAGCTGCCCACAATAGACAAGCTTCAACATAGAGGACTGATAATGGTTAACAGATGTAGTCTTTGTAGAAATGCAAATGAAACCCAAACACATATGTTCTTTCAATGCCACTACTCGCAAACTATATGGCAGGGGCTGCTACATTGGATGCATATCTATGGCCACAGTAATAGCTACATTGCACATCTCAAATGGTGTAAGGGCAGGGGGAAAAGAAGCATTGGAAACATGCTTGGTATGTCTGTTGTCTGGTTGGAGCGGTTTATGGGATATGGGCTGAACGAAATAAAAGAATCTTTGCAGGGTCTGAATCCTCAGTTGAGATGGCTTTGAATAGCATTAAAACTACCATTAGTGTGTCTCTTTTGCATCGTTTTTCTACTATTAACACTAAAGTTAGAGAAAGTCTCAATACTTGAATGGCCTCTTGTTTGAAAAGGCTTAAGTGGTTATTTATTTGTAAGCAAGTCTTGCTTGCGACGGGGCGACTCATCGCAAGCTTAAGACGGGTCAATTTTCTCTCACAAAGTGCAAGTGGGGGTGCAAGTGGGGGGCTCCATTTCCCACCCACTTGTACCCCCACTTGCACTTTGTGAGAGGGAATTGACCCGTCGCAAGCTTGCGACGGGTCGGTCCGTCACAAATGAGAATTTGTGTTTATTTGTAAAGACTTGTATTCTTTTCTTTGCCCCCTTAAGGATGAATTATAAGAATTATAACCTTTTGCAAAAAAAAAAAACTATGATCTATGAAATTAAACAAATATTTGTCTTTTTAATATATCAAGGCGAATAGATTAAATAGTTTAGCTAATAAAATATTTTTCTATGTAGATTATTACACCTCTATTCTATTACACCTATATTCTATTTTTCGGGTTATTACACCTATCTTATGAGGAATTGAAGATAAACTAATTGTGATAGAGGTGGTAGCATCTATTTAAGTAAGAGCATTTTGAATATCCATTCTTTTTACTTAGGAAATTTAGAAATTAGAAAAATTTCTTTTGGGGATAATTTGTAGTAAAAATGAGACGATAAAAATAGGATGGACAAGTTTAACACTACTTCCCTTCAACTCCACTCTACCATATTCACTTTTATACAATATTCATGTGTGAACATCTAATTGCATTTTTCTCTCAATAAATAAGTGAAAATATATTCATGTGTGATCTTGTTTGATTTGTCTTTACGATTACATTATAAATATCTAACTTTTATAATTTTTGAAAATACGTAGCTAACGATATTTACCACATAAAACACGCGTTGACAAACGTGAAAAAGTAAAGTGGTAGAGTGAAGTTGAATGAAGGATCATATTATTTAGACAACAATATGATGTTGTAAAGGGCGAACATGGGAGGTTATATGCATGGGAATATGGGATAGCGTTGTTTCGCTTTCAAACCATTTAGCCAAAGTCAAATTAATGTTTATAATATGCTTCATATGGTGGTAATTAACACAGGAACACTCCAAATGAGCCCCTGACAGACCGGAGCCCTGTGTTGCACAAGCCCAGGGTCAACCATGTTCTAACCTTACTCCAACTCGAGACTCGCATAACCCGACATATTCAATCCGATCCGTACTCCGATTCGACCTATTTGACCCGACCCGACCCGACCTGCCGAACACGTTTGATAGGTCTAACTGATATGCATGTCCCTCCTCAAAATTTTCACAATCTTTCATTCTATTAAAACACAAACATTTAGAGCCATTTGGTTAAGCCACATCATCATGTACACAAGGGTCCACTAATTTTCTAACTTCATTTAATTAAAATACACCTTCTAAAATATGATTAATATTTACAAAACGATTTATGCATTAAATTTTTTATTTCTATATTTACGAATAATTGCAATGAAATTTTAGTACACGTTTGTTTTAGGATCATTAACTTTTTACCAAATATAAATTAAAAATTAATTTTATATACTATTTTCCCCACTTTTACACAAATTAGTAAGAAAATACTCATGTAACTAAAAATACTCTCCTTCAATTGAAGTATTAAATAATCGTACATTGATGTTTATTAGTCATGTTGGAAAATAATATTAATAATAATATAGATATACTTATAAATTAAATTATATAATATATTTATAACCATACCAGGCCAATTTGCAAAATTATAATTAAAAAAATCAACAAATTAAATTACAGTTTAATGAAATGAATACTAATTGGTGAGAAACTATCGATTTATTAAATATTTACTTTATTAAAATATAGTTTATTTTAACACAATCATACGGGTTAATTTATAATATTGGTCATGTCGAAAATAAGTCAGGTGACTCGCGTCAGAACATGATTAGAAGCAGGTTAGAGCTGTTGTATGCTAACCGTCTTACAACTGAAATATATAATTTGTCTAAAAATAAATTTAGTTTGTTATAATCGCTTTAATCATATCATTACTTACATCACTTCTAATGTAATAATTATAAACATCAAGTTTTTTATATAATTTATTAATTCATAATGTTATTTAGAATGTTTTAATTATTTTTTAATACTTATTTCATGTTTGATACAAGAGTGTTAATGTATTGGATTTAATATTTTATATGAAGTATTCTATGTTTGCGCCTGTGAATTTCAAAAGTTAATATTATTATTTATTTATTTAAATATATGATAAAAACAATGTTCGAAAAACAAATCCGTGCAATTTGCACGGGGTAAAACTAGTGGTTGGTAAAAATAGGTTCAAAAGAATAGATGCAAGAAAAGTCCCATTTACTCATTTAGTATTCAATCTTTCAAATCTTTTTCCAATGTACTACGTCTACGTCTCCTTCAAGTCATTGAATGGTTTGCTAATTACTTGGCCTCCACTCCACCCGGTGGACTCATTCTCCCCCATCATACTCCCTTCATTTTCAGTGCGATATTTTAACTATAATTCAAATGCATTTATATGTTTTTGGGTTGAATATATACTTTTATAAATTATAATTAAATGGTAAATATAAGTAAACTACCCATAGTATCATTAGATAATTCATTATGTTTTTAAGATATTTAACCTTAAGAAGGGTCAAATATTACCACTTGATCGATAAGTCTTGTTTAAGACGGGTAATATCCGTCTTAACCTTAAGAAAGGTCAAATATTACCACTTGGTGCTAACTAATAAAGACAAAAAATTTGGTATTTTCTAGACAATAAGTGGGGCGAATTGGTACCTATTAAACATGTCTTAAATTTAACACAAGACAAATAATGTCCGTTTTAAATAAGAACTTGAGCAACTTGATTGACAATAAGCTGACAGTTAATTGAGCATGATTAAAAAATCAAAATTAAAACATGTACAAAAACTTTTTTGAAAGTAGTGTACTCCTTCGTTCCAGTCAATAATTTGTATTTGTTTTTTTTTCCTTCCTCATAAAATAAAGTAAATGTAAACGGCTCTTGGGAGTTTGGCACAAAGAGAGTAACTATAATGTTCAAATCTTATAAATCATACTCCTAATCAGCTATTGTGTCTAATTAATAGGATTAAGAGATGTTCTGGATGGCTTAAATCAATTGATATGAAAAACTAAACACGGACTCTCGTGGAATACGAACAATATTCGTTACAAGCTGAAAATGAATAGTGCTCATCTTACAATATGCAAGTGGGAGGGCAAATGGAGGGGCAAATGGATCCCCCTAGACCTGGCAAACGGGTCAACCGGGTCTAATTTGGGTCGGTTCAGTTTTGAGTCAGGTCAATTTCTAGTTTGCTGATTTCGGGTCCGGTCGGGTCATACCGGGTTCGGGTCATTTTCGGTCAGTTGTTTTTAAGTTACTCATGGATAATAATCTATTTACAACAATAAACATTCGGGTCGGGTTATAGTGGGCTGGGTCAATTCGGATTTCGGGTCAAATTCGGATCTTGAGTTCGGGTGTTGGGCCGGATTATTCGGTCGGGTCATTTTGGATTGAGTCATTTTTGTCAGGTCTAGATCTCCCCAATTTCCCTTCCACTTGCATATTGTGAGATAGGCACTATCCATTTTCAGCTTGTGATAGATAGCTCGTGTTCAGTGAGACGAGCTGAAAACTAAATTAAATAAAAGATGTTTCATGCGTTATTATTCAAGCATATATTAGACTCCCTCGGTCCCAGTTTAACCTATTGACTATTAACTGAGACGGAGGGTTTATTATATATTGCGTCCAATTTAAATTAGATAACTATGAGTAGCAATTAATCAACCAATAAAGTTGTTTCTTTTCTCGGGTGCAAAGTGAGCGGCAAAGGCGACTTTAATACGAATTTAAACACAAATTATGAATATTAACTTTCATTTTATCAACTGGATTAGTTGACATTTTTACCAATAAAAAAGCTGTTAACTTCTCCTTGAGTTCATGTAATATTCTAGTACCGTTTTGAAGAAAGTTGTTTACCGTGTACTGGGAATAGGGTGGTTAGCTTATAGCAAGTATTCGGAACTTATTAGCTACCGAGTACTCCCTCTATTCTGGTTAATAGTTATATATTTTTATTTTGGGGTGTATTATTTAATAGTTATTTTTTTTATTTTGGTTTTTTTATATGTTATCCCTGTGTTTTTTTTTTAATTCTACATATTACCCCATTTTTTCGAAATCTACATGATACACTTAAACTTAATGAAAATATCTCAAAATACCCAAAATCCAATAATCGGCCTCTTTTAAAAGTTTATAATATGCACTTTTTGTTGATCTTTTGACAATATTTTGGCATGTCATTAACATAACACAAATTCTCATTTGTGACGGACCGACCCGTCGCAAGCTTACAACGAGTCAAATCCCCCTCACAAAGAGCAGAGGGGGCAAGTGGGGTGCAAATGGAGCACCTCACTTGCTTTTTTTTAGGGGGATTTGACCCGTCACAAGCAAGACTTATTATTAACATAAATATCGTTTAGCCAATCATAAAAATATTTTCTTTATAAAATTTAGGTGTTTTAAGACTTGATTTTTAGTAGTTTGGGTATTTTATGTACTATTTACTAAGTTTACGGGTACCATGTAGATTTCGAAAAAAGGAGGGGTACCACACTACCATGCATGTAGAATCCAAACAACACTGGGGTACCATGTAGAAAAACTCTTTCTTTTTTTTGCCAGTCACATACTCACATTTATTTGCATGTGGAATTATGTAATTTGTGTGGTCCAAATTCATTCATATGTATTTTCTTAATCTTTGTAGCAAAAGCAATAGATAACAGTTGATTGAGACAGATGAAGTATATTACATCTAAAGGTGGCAATCTGGCCAGCCGGGTCGGGTTTGGGCCGGATCATGACAGGTTGGGTCCGGCTCAGATTGGCTATGCCCACCCTTTCGGGTCGGGTTGGGTTCGGGTCATTATCGGCCAGGTTAGTTCGGGTCAAATGATGTATCGGGTCGGGGCGGGTTTGGGTTGGGTCATTAACGGCTCCGGTTATTTTATTGCATTATTTCAAATTTTAACAAACAAATTTAGTTTTTAACCATTATTTGTTTTAGTTACTTCATTATTAAGTTAATCGTATCAAATCTAAACACTAAATCACTTTCATTTGGACAAATATTACGCTTAATAATTGTCAGGTCATTAATTTAATCGGGTCAATACCAGGTCGGGCCAAAATCCGGTCGGGTCTAGTTCGGGTTCGGGTTACTGGTTATCTGGTCGTGTCAGATTACGGATCGCCCGGGTCAGATTAGTTTCGGTTCGTAAAATTCTTGAATTTTATCGGGTTAGGTTTATTCGGGTTCGAGTCGAATCACTCGGGTCGGGTTAGACTTATGAGCTCTAAATATGGATGTGAAAAATAAAATGAGGTGGATAACATATTAACATCCCTACTGCTTAGATTGTGGTTTTTGTCGTTTTGAGTACTCGTGGTTGACCGGTTGGTTTGGGTTGGGTTGGACTGTTGGAGGGCGTTTATTGAAAATTAAGACCACGTGGAACAGTCGTGAGAAGTCATCCAAAATTTCTTCACGGGTAACATATTTAATTTATATATCTATATTTTGTTATTTGTATGGAGGAGATTATACTGAGGTGCTAGAGAAGTAAACTAAAAGAATTATTTAGGAGGTCATGGTATTCCGACAACGATAATCTCCTATGTACTAAAAGATTAATCTATTTAAACTCTTTTCTCTAAATGTTAACCATCATTTAATAAAAAAAATAACGGAAAATTTTCAAGGTACCCCTGAACTTTAACATTTTACTCGAAATACCCAAATTTTTTACCCGGAAGAATTTTCCGGAAAACAAATAAATTAGTTACTGTTACAACTTTCTCCATATTTTAATAATAAAACAAATGAAAATTAAAGTCAAATAATGTGATAAATTAGATAGATAACACTAACTTTTTAGTTTTTAAAAAAAAAATAAGAAACTAAATATTATTTGTGACCATGACACCTAGAGCTGGCAAATAATGACACGACCCGAAAATACGACACGAATCTAACACAAAACTAACAGGTTTCGGTTAATGCTTAATAACTCATTTATGTAAGTGGGCAGACACGAACACGATACGAAATTTAATTGGGTCGAATTTGGATTGAGCACTTTAGACACAAACCCGACCGAATTGACCTATTTAGACACAAACCCGACCGGATTGACCTATTTACTAAATCAATCCTCTTTTTTCTATTTATCCTCCATCACACAAATATACTAACACTTTCCAAATATAGACAAGCAAGACACGAAAACACGACACGAATAACCCGACACGAAATTAACAGGTTAAGGTTGAGGCTCGATGACCCATTTATGTAAGTGGGTCGACACGAACACGACACGTGATTTATTTAAATGGGTCGGCTTTGGGTTGAAGGGTTCGTGACCCGTGTGCATGTGACACTAACACGAACCCGACACGACCCGATCTGTTTGCATGCCAGGTCTAAATTGACACCTTTGACGTATTTTAGTTTAAAAAAAATTAAGAAACTAAATAAATTATTAGTGTGATAAATTCTAAATTTATGAAGCATGGATAAAAACACACATAAATTCTCATAATATCATATGTCATAGAAATATTTTACTATTATTATTTTTAAAAATAAACATGATGTCAAGGAACACGTTTTTAGGAAATACTTTCTAATGAATTCTATAATTATGTCTTTTGCTATAAACATATCAAGTCGAGAGTATCCAACTATCCATAGATTGTTTTATTTCTATAACTAAAAAAACGAATAATATACCACATATTTTTTCCTTACACTTATTAAATTAAATATCTATCTCTGGCTCTCTGCTTCATATTATGTGAACATTTAAATTATGATTAATTTATTTATTTTTTAATTTAATATATATAAATATATATATAAGTATATTTATTAAACACTTATCTTCTCTAATTCTATTATCAAGGACATTACTTAACGTTTATATATATTACGCATTTAGTGGATATAATGATATAATAACAATAATTTTTAAAATATTAACAAAATATTTTAAGTAAAACCGATAATCTTATTCAAAGCAAGGTGTTAACCTTCTCTTTTCTACTTCTTAATACAGAACATTTTTAATAGTAATTATTTTATAATTAAATTTCATATTGAGTTAAAGACCAAAACCATAATTGTTAAATTCTCTATTATGTTTATCTAAAAATCTCATTCGTACGGGATCTATACTAATTATTTACGACGGAGTATAAAGTTTAGTCAACATGTTTGATTAAAAGTGTTCGATAACTAAGTCAGAATTTGAGAACTAATAATAAATTTACAGTAAAACCATTTGATAATTTAAAGTAAACACTAATAAAAGTAGTTCGATATTACCTTCATCAGGTATTCCGTCTATTTAAATAATATCTTACTATATATAAGTTTTTTTTTTTTTTTTTTTTTTTTTTTTGGCAGCGGTAAAAGGATAATGTTTACATAATAGTACGACTCATAAGATCGTACATACAAATTACATTATTGAAAAGGAAACAACGATTTTCTATTAATTGACTACGGAAGTTGAGTTGTCGGGGAACAG
The DNA here is from genome assembly GCA_022085475.1 of Heliosperma pusillum. Classification (NCBI taxonomy): domain Eukaryota; kingdom Viridiplantae; phylum Streptophyta; class Magnoliopsida; order Caryophyllales; family Caryophyllaceae; genus Heliosperma; species Heliosperma pusillum. The sequence continues at coordinate 38,884 of JAIUZE010070491.1, read as the reverse complement.
CAACATATTGATGGAGTACGGTAGTTTGGACCCAAGCTGCAATATGCACGACATCCACATGACGCAAGACTCCCAAGGACCAACGAGCCATATACTCTGACGAGCGACGGGAACAAGATGCACTTACGCCACGGGGACGTAGAAATTGAAAGTTGAATGCAAGCCAAACAGACTTGCCTCTAGTGGAGATAAATCTCCTGGAGATAAAACTCCTACATCTTGAGGAATCAACTAGACAGACCAAAGACAGCTGACCCAAAAAGCCACGCCAGCAGACGGACCGGTACACAAACTGCTCTTCAACCAAACACATGGCCATAAACACCACAGAATCCCATTCTATGGTAGGACCAACAGAGACCGGACACAATCTCAACTTGACTTTATTCTTATAATAACTAATTATTATTAACGCTAGTAGGAAGAAAAGACACTTATACTCGTGCATATTGAACTGACCGGACCACCGGAGCCAACCAAACCAACGCCTCTTCCAAACCAACTTAGACCTACCAAACCACATCTCAGAAAAAAAAACCACCCCATGTCAGACTCACATCATACAAGGACCACGGCAGACCACTAAACCAAACAAATGCGGAAGAAGAGCCAATATTACCAATGGACTCATCCATCATCGTCACACAGACCAAATCCCAAATACCAACAAAAAACATTCTTGCATGCAACCATCCTAACGACGACCCAAACAGAGACCATAAGACGAGCAGTCTAGAGACGATAGGTGGGGAGAGGGGCTAGGGAAAGGGGAACACCACATCGCTCCAGAAAAGCAACGACACAAAGAAATGGGATATGCCCATCCCAAAGACCCGATAGGTGGGGGAGGGGGGCGAGAGGGAGGGGAACACCGTATCGACCCAAAAGAACAACGCATAACCACCTAGACACAGACAAGATGGGTTATACCCATTAAAAGACCGACTGAAACAAATCGGACTCGGGGAAGGGAACCTTACCAGGTTGCATGCAAGACCAACGAAGGCAAGAGAGAGCGGCCAATGACAATAGACCACCGTGGCATGGCCATCGCCGACATCGGAGAAGAGAAAGGAGCCAACTGATCACAAAGATGACGGAGACGGAGATGGAAGGATTGACTATCGAGAATGTAATCGATCAATCACCGGAGATGGGCCGAATGAACCCATCTCCGGCGACCTGGTAGAAGAAATAAGTGGGGGAAAAAGGGTGGAAGGCGGCGGCGGCGGAAATGGATGAATTAGGGTTAGGGAGTTTTTAGAGAGAAGGGGGAGAAAAGATTTTTTAGAGAGAGAAAAAGGTTTTAAAATTTGCCTTTACTATATATAAGTGAAAATGTTATTATGGTTTACACCAAACTACTTAGATAAATTATAATTCAGGTGAAATATTTTTGTGTGTCTATGTTAACAATACAAGGTTACAAAAATGTTGACATGTTTCATACATACGAGGTTACAGTACGTCATGCGTAAAGTTAAACGATTAATCTCAAATACACCCGTGATTTCACGGGTACAAAATATAGTTTGTCAATAAAAGAGTTAAAATGGATGTGCGCATAAAGAAACAAAGGTCATAAAAGAGTCACGCTATCAATCCCCCTTATACTAAAAGAATAAGTCTATCTAATTAGTTTCCCTCCAAAATACACACACTAAATAAGGAAACAAAATGAAGAGTTATCTTAGTATGATATATCTTTCATTAAGATATAATATTTTTATTAAATTAAAATTGTAATATATTTTCATTATTAAGATACAAACAATAACACTTTCATTAAAATATATACTATACTCCGTATAAAACATAATTATAAACTATTATTGCTAGCTTCATAACCACGAAAATGGTTAAACTAATTTGCGAAATCTACAAAATGATACAATTTGATTCATGTTAAAAAAAAAATCGTTTTCATCAAAATATCAAAATGATATCATTAGTTGTTTGATTACTTCTTTCTTTTCAATTATTTTTCTCAATTTAAAATGTGATTAGGATGAGAAATCTGATAAAAAAAAATTATTTTGTGTTTAAAAAATATAAGTGTAATACACTTACAAAATACATAAATAATGTGCATTGCACGGGGTCTATACTAGTAATACACTGAGTTCTTTAGTACTCGATATTTTTTTTAAGGAAAATTTAACACCAGTAATCCTAAGTTTCAACATTCTTCAATTTTTAATCCCAAGTTTGAGTCTTCCTAAAATAATCCCAAGTTTATCCCGTCTATTCCATTTTTGGACCCAAGCTTAAAAACAATAGTTTTGGTTAAAATTTATCAACTAAATTTCAGTTTAAGAAAGTATAAATTTATTTTAAGAACAAATTAAGTCAATTTAAGATAAATTTTTGACCAAATTTATTTGGGCCATAATAAATTTTGTATTTATTCTAATTCTTTTAACATGACATTTTTTTCTAATGATTTTAGGTTCAAAACTATTTTATGTTGAATGATTGCTTCCAACTCTAAAAAAAGGTATAAGTTATTCCAAATTCATATTTAGTGTATGATTTTTAACAAAAATTAACACCACTAGGTTTGGGTCCAAAAACAGAATACATGATGCAAACTTTGGTTTTTTTTGGAAGATTCAAACTTGGGAATGAAAATGGAAGAATGTTGAAACTTGGGATTATTGTTGGTAAATTTCCCTTTTTTTAATGCTGTTTTTAAAGTGTTGTGAACCCAATTTTTCTTTTTTCTGTACTCTAATAAGTTAGGACTTAACTTGCAAGAAAATAGAAGATTGAGCTCCAATACTTTTTTTTAATCTGTTATCTGTGAAATTTTTAAAATTCAAACTAAAAATATTTACGCAATTGCTAAATCTCTCTCATAATTTACTATGTCCTACACACTTTGCTTCTTTTACCATCTCAACCCTTCATCGTTTAAAAAAAAAAAAATTAAAAACATCACAATCCTCCTCACCACCGATGACAACCGGCACCCATCCCCCAGCCCCCAACCACCCAACCGATATGTGTATTTTATGTAATGAGTTGTTTATGAAAATAATTTATTGATGCATTACCTATATCAATATAGTACTTAATTTTTCCAGTGTGAAATTTTGTTGTAGTACACGTACTTCATTTTTCAACGCAGTACATATTAACGTAACCTCCATTCCTTGTTGATGATGACTGTGGTATTAAGGGTGGTTGACGACTTCAATGAGTGAATGAGTGATCAAGGAGAACAAAATAAAGGGAAATGAGAGAGAGAGAGGGTGAAAAGGAAAATGGGCAAAGTATAAGTCAACATTGTAATGAACAAGATACGTACCGTGAAATCAGTACCCAATGTTAAATTAAGGATCTCATGTCAAAGTAGATTCGATTCAATCAATCATATTAAAAATATATCAAAATATTTAAAATCGGATTCGTTTATTTTTTCCACGGGATTAAAACTAGTACTGGTAATATGGTAACGATAATATTGTTTGACCCCCAAGCCACAAATTGCTCCTCGTTACCCACAAGTATCATATTCAATTAATCAAATTGGGCAAACTCATTAATCAGTCTGTATTACTATATTTAAATGGTGATATTTGTCTGATAATTGTCGTCCACAATTAAGAGCTATACTAGACTAGAATTACACTTCTTATTTGCTTCAACTTCCTCTTCTAATTATATATACACCACTTATATTATCTCAACATACCTTCCTTCCTTACTTATTACTACTCATACTTAGCTTCGTGGTCTCTTTCTTCCTATCATTTATTTTGTACCAGTATGTTTTTTTCTATCTCACTTTATTTCTATATTTATTTTACTCATATATTACCATTTAATTATAATGAATAAAATTGTACCATTTATATTTGTATGTTTTTGTTTTCAGTCCTTCTTAAATCATAAATCATTATATTACCATTTCAATGATGAAATTGTACAATTTATATTCCCAAGTTTTGTTTTGTTCATTGTTCTTAGTTTCTTACACCATAATGAATTCATCATAACAAACTTGTAGCACAACGCCTTTACTGTCTCTTGTACTCAGTGTTATATATTGAAATAGTTTTTTTTTTATCAAGGAAAAGTTATTATTGGACGATGATTCTTTTCCAATATAAATGGTTGTCTCACCATGACATAATGAATTTAAGAGACCCGGTTCGAAAAGTCAGATTGAGACCTCAAATAGAAAAACTTAATATTTATAGCAAATAGTACTCGAACTTGGGCATGCACCTAGGATTGAGAGATCCCGTTTCTAAGAACCTTTTGTACATCGTATAAGTAAGCTTTGTTTCGCTTTTCTGAACTTACATGCTGAACAACTTTACACCTTTGATTTTTCTTTTAAGAGTGATTTTAAATATTTATGAGGTCTAAGGTTTTCTTCCGTCAATTATCTATTTGAATATTAAAATCTTAAATTTTAATGGTTTTAAATAATTGAGTGAGTTTTTTTTATTTGATTTAAGTAATTTGCGGGATCCTTGAAGCACAGTTATTATCATAATCATCTGTAAGTTGTTTTAAAAATTGAATAAATGGGTATGGAGGACGCACGTTCTTGACTCTTAAAGATCGTAGTTGTACATATTTTAACTATATATAATACTTTTCTACGGACAGGGAAGAAACTTCTTCAATTATTTTAAGTCAAGAGTTCTAGAATAATTGTAGTCTTGATGTTTATGACCCACTTGCATATTATAAGAGAGACACTATCCATCTTCAACTTGTGACAAATATATCCGTTTTCGGTGAGACAAGCTGTATGGTTTATTATGATGTTATCTGCTGTAATAATGCAGAAATCATGTGGTTAAGCTAATCTCTTTTAGGTTACTAACTTTTAGCTTTTTCCAAATTATTTCCTGGATTTGTGGGGTCAACTACCCTACTCTTTGCTAAGGTTCGTCAAATGATGATATGATGTTGCATACATAATTTAGTGGTGTGCTTTGTGCTACAATCTATCTTCTGCCTTTTTACTATTTCTTTATTCCTTTTTTTTCTGGCTATTTTCTGCTTTTTTTTCAATGTTATGTTATTATTATATTCTTTCCCTGATTTTTTGTTTTGAAAGGTAATGACCTTTTTTAGTTTTGATTATTATTACTATGAGTTTCACTTTGATTCTGATATAGTAGTAGTAGCATTTAAAGTTCACAAATTCTCGTTTGTGACGGGCATATCCATCGCAGCTTACGACAGGTTAAGTATTATCCACTTGAGTAGGAAAAGACAAGCTATTTGTGATTCTCTATGCGTTGTCTTTTCTACACAAGTGGGAGAACTCGACCCATTAGAAGCTTGCGACGGATATACCCGTCGCAAGGGAGACTTACTCTTTAAAGTTGTGTGTTTTCCCTTATAAAATTGTCAACCTTTTTACTGGTATACTCTGAGTTTTATTCTGACTCTTCTACGAATTATTTTTATTAAATTTGATGTTAGGTGTAATTCTGAATCCTCTAGGAGTAGCATTCAACCAAATAAATTTTATCTACTTTTCTGATTTCTTATGTTTTTTGGATATGAATTTGTGCAGGATGTTTGTGATAAGTGATTAATGAGAAGGAAAGAGCCAAGTCGAACTCGAAAATCTTGAGACGACATCGAAAAACATGTCTTCAGGGTCTTGGATGACATCCCTTTCATGTTCAAATACAATTATTACAGAAAATCCTTCATCTTCACCTATCATAGCATGGGTTCAATTCTTATTTCTATATCCATGTCCTCAAAGAGCTCTGCTTTCGTCCGTTGATCTTATTTTCTTGCTACTACTCTTTGTTATTATTCTTCAACGATTTATTTCCAAAGTCGTATTGAGGAAAAATGACGAGTCTAGTCCTAGGAAGAGCGTCACGACTAGGAATCACGCTCGAGTTGAGGCAAATATTTGGTATAAAACGTCTCTCGTTGTATCACTTTTATTAGCTGTCGTTCATTTACCGAGTGCCATTTTAGCTTTTAGCCGGAAAAACATCGAGTTACCTTGGAAAATTGTCAATGAATCATTTGGGATCATTCAAGTGCTAACTTATTTAGCAATTGTTGTTCTTGTTGCTCATGAAAAGAGGTTTGCCTCATCTAAGCACCCGTTGTCACTAAGAGTGTTTTGGATTGCTAGCTTCTTGTTCTATGCCTTGTTTGCAGTTTCGGGTCTAGTCCGTTTGATTTCTGTAAATGGGAGTGATTTGAGGTTGGACGATATAATCTCACTGATTTCTTTCACACTCTCGTCCGCTCTTCTAGCGGTTGCCATTAAAGGATCCACGGGTATCACCGCCTCAAGTCAAGAATCTTTGGTGCTAGAGGATGAAACTTCACTAGATGAGCCTCTTTTGGAGAAATCGAAAGTCAGTGGGTTTGCCAATGCTTCAATAGTATCCAAAACATTTTGGATATGGATTAATCCCCTACTTAGTAAAGGTTACAAAACCCCACTTACCGCTAGTGATGTCCCATCTCTTTCCCCGGAACATAGAGCCGAAAAAATGTCGGACCTATTTGAATCCAACTGGCCTAACTCAGCTGAAAATTGCAAGCACCCAGTTAGAACAACCCTCTTCAGGTGTTTTTGGAAAGAACTGTCTTTCACCGCTCTCTTAGCCGTTGCCAGGGTATGTGTCATGTATGTGGGACCTCTTCTACTTCAGAGCTTCGTTGATTTCACTTCGGGTAAAAGAAGCTCTCCTTATGAAGGGTATTATCTAGTCCTGATTCTCCTAGTCGCAAAGACAATAGAGGTCTTGTGTACCCATCAATTCAATTTCCAATCCCAAAAACTCGGGATGTTAATTCGTGGGACCCTCATCACAAACTTGTACAAGAAAGGGCTCAGGTTAACGTGCTCGGCTAGACAGGCTCATGGAGTTGGGCAAATAGTGAATTACATGGCTGTTGATACTCAACAACTCTCTGATATGATGCTTCAACTCCATGCTATATGGCTAACGCCTTTTCAAATATTCGTGGCATTAGTTCTCTTATATAATATTCTCGGGGGAGCAGTAATCACGGCGTTTTTGGGAATAGTGGGGGTTATGGTGTTTGTTATATTTGGAACAAGAAGGAATAATCGGTTTCAGTTCAATTTGATGGAGAATCGGGACTCTAGAATGAAGGCAACCAATGAAATGCTGAACTATATGAGAGTGATTAAGTTCCAGGCATGGGAAGAACATTTTAACAAAAGGATATCATCATTCAGGGACTCTGAGTACAGTTGGTTGTCTAAGTTTCTCTACTCAATTGCTGGCAATATTGTGGTGATGTGGTCCACACCGATATTGATCTCGACTCTGACATTCGCCAGTGCAATTCTTGTGGGGGTCCCACTCGATGCTGGGACTGTGTTCACAACTACAACCCTTTTTAAGATGTTGCAAGAGCCAATCAGGACTTTTCCACAGTCTATGATTTCAATCTCACAAGCTATGATTTCACTGAAAAGATTAGATGGTTTCTTGACTAGTAAAGAACTCAAGGAGGATTCAGTTGAGAGAGTTCACGGGTGTGATGGCGTGACAGCTGTTGAGGTCCAAGATGGTGTGTTTAGCTGGGATGATGATGGAGGTGTTGAGACTTTGAAAGATATTAATATGAATATTAAGAGAGGGCAGCTATCTGCTATTGTTGGCACTGTTGGATCGGGGAAATCTTCTTTACTTTCCTCAATTCTCGGTGAGATGCATAAAATCAGAGGAAATGTAAGCTCATCTTCTTTGTCTGCTTCTTCTAGTCGTGTGTTTTGCACTTTTGCATTTAGTGTATTATTAGTAGGTCCAAATATGCTAAAGAGCGAGGCTCCCTACCTTTACAGTATATGTTTTGCATTTAGTGTGACGTATGATTTCAGCCAAGATGTCAGTATGATGTGTAAAAGATCTTACACTTCTGCAGGTCAAAGTATGTGGAACAACAGCTTACGTTGCACAAACGTCATGGATACAGAATGGAACCATTGAGGAGAATATCCTCTTTGGTTTGCCAATGAACAGACATAAGTACAGAGAAGTTCTGAGGGTTTGCTGCTTGCAGAAGGATATGGAGATGATGGAGTTCGGTGATCAGACGGAGATTGGAGAGCGTGGCATCAACCTCAGCGGTGGCCAGAAGCAACGCATACAACTCGCTCGAGCTGTCTACCAGGATTGTGATATTTATCTACTTGATGATGTATTCAGTGCAGTTGATGCTCATACCGGATCTGAAATATTCAAGGTTTGTGACTTTGCCTTTTCTGCATTGCCTTTGTCTATCCTATTCAGTTCTGTATTAGCAACAACATCATCCATCCTGGTGCTTCGATTGTGAGTGCGAGATTTTTTAGCTCCATTGGTAATTGAACTTTGGCTTTATCCACTGCAGGAATGTGTAAGAGGAGCTCTGAGGGATAAAACAGTAATACTTGTAACCCATCAAGTCGACTTTTTGCATAATGTCGACCTTATCTTGGTGAGTCATTCTCTCTGTCAAACCTTGTGCCTGTAGTATTCGAATCTCCGTTATTTTGTGGTAACAAATGGTTCATACATATCCAGGTCATGCGAGAAGGAAAGATAGTACAAGCCGGAAAATATGACAGCCTTTTACAAGCAGGCACTGACTTCAACTCACTAGTAGCTGCTCATGATACATCAATGGAACTGGTTGAAGCTGGAAGCAACACTGACCTTCCAGAAGATTCTCTTCAACAACAAAAGTCTCCAAGATCATTACCGAGTCATGGTGAAACTAATGGTGAGTCGGTAAAGGGGGACTCTAAGCTGATAAAAGAGGAGGAGAAAGAAACCGGCAAAGTTAGTATGCGTGTCTATAAGGATTACTGCACCGAGGCTTTTGGATGGTGGGGTGTTATTGCGGCTTTGATGTTCTCTTTGTTGTGGCAATCTTCAATAATGGCTGGCGATTACTGGCTGTCTTATGAAACTTCAGAAGATCGGGCCACATCCTTCAACCCATCTACTTTTATTACTGTCTACTCCCTGATTGCGCTTGTTTCAATTGTGTTGGTTATCATACGGTCCTTTTTCATCACTTTATTTGGGCTTAAGACAGCACAAAATTTGTTCACCAGACTTCTCCATAGCATTCTACATGCTCCCATGTCGTTCTTTGATACCACTCCTTCCGGAAGAATTCTAAGTCGGGTGAGATATTAACACTCTTTTTCCATTTGTTTTCAAGTGTTTGGTGAATAGTATACTGATGTGAAGTTTTATTTTCAGGCTTCTAGTGATCAGACAAATGTCGATATTTTCGTGCCATTTGTTCTGAACCTTACAGTGGCCATGTATATCACTCTACTCAGCATCATCATAATCACCTGCCAGTATGCGTGGCCGACTGTGTTTCTCTTAATTCCCCTGGGTTGGCTAAACTTTTGGTATAGGGTAAGCATAATTCATCAACCTTTTTTTATACATGCATTATTGAACTTTGTGGCATTCTATCTAAAGAACAATATTAATGTTCAATATTAAAAAAACATGATAAATCCAGTCAAAAAAAGGGTTGCTTTTTAACCATTTCTTACTGAGTGACATTTATGTTTTCAAACAACTACCTTGGTCCAAACAAACAAGCTAAATGTATATTGAAGATATACTGTCATTGGTTTTTCAGGGATATTACCTTGCAACGTCTCGTGAATTGACTCGCCTAGACTCGATCACAAAAGCACCTGTTATACATCACTTTTCGGAAAGCATATCCGGGTTTATGACAATCCGGTGTTTCAGGAAACAAGAAGGATTTACTCAGGAAAATGTGAACAGGGTGAATGCAAATTTGCGCATGGATTTTCATAATAATGGATCAAATGAATGGTTGGGTTTCCGTTTGGAATTGCTCGGGAGTTTACTTCTCTGTGCATCGACACTTTTCATGATCCTCCTGCCTAGCAATATCATCAAGCCAGGTTTGTTCTTTTCAACTAAAGTCACTACAAATTATTGTTCTGCCTTCTTTTTTCTTCTTTTGTTCGTTGAGTCATTACAAAAATTTAAAAAATCTGTCCTTTTGTTGTATGAAACAGAAAATGTTGGTTTGTCCCTGTCATACGGGCTATCTCTCAACTCTGTGCTGTTTTGGGCTATATATACAAGCTGTTTTGTGGAGAATAGAATGGTTTCTGTTGAGAGGATAAAGCAATTTACTAAAATTCCTTCGGAAGCTGCCTGGGTAATCAAGGACCGCCTTCTTCCTGCAAACTGGCCTACTCAAGGCAACGTTGAGCTCAAGGACCTACAGGTATAAGCACAAGTAGGCCTGAAAAAGTTGACCTAAAGCAAATTATTAATCCAACTGAAGTGCATAATGCATAATTTACCCGAATTAACCCGAACCAAATTGATCTGACCTGACCCTTGTGTATCCTACGTTAATGACCCGTTTGCTATGTCTAAGCATAACTAGGATGGGTAACATAAGTCAAATCTTGCATAACACATTTTTCTTAGAAGTGTCAAAATTGACTTGAATATTTCTGAAACTGATCCGGAGGAATATATTTTTCTGTGTTAACAGGTGAGGTACAGACCTAATACTCCACTGGTGATTAAGGGAATAACATTAAACATAAGAGGGGGAGAAAAAGTAGGTGTTGTTGGAAGAACCGGAAGCGGGAAATCAACACTAATTCAAGTGTTGTTTAGGCTAGTGGAGCCAAGTGGCGGAAAAATTATCATCGATGGGATTGACATATGTACTCTAGGCCTCCATGATCTTAGGTCTCGTTTTGGAATCATTCCTCAAGAACCAGTTCTTTTCGAAGGCACTGTACGAAGCAACATTGACCCTACTGGCCAGTACTCAGAAGATGAAATCTGGAAGGTATATCTAACTTCATTTTATTAAGAATTTCCTCAAGCTTTGTGATATTGCCCAAATGACATGCTTCTGTTTTTCGTGTAGAGTCTTGAACGTTGCCAATTGAAAGATGTAGTGGCTACTAAACCCGGAAAACTTGATTCTCCAGGTACACCCTCTTCCTCTTTCTAGCATTTTTGTAGGCTTTCTGCCGAGTTGGAAGAAGTGTTTTGTTGACAGTTAACACCCAATCCAACACAAATCTTGATTATAGGGTCGAAGTAACATAGAATAACTTGATCTAACATATCCAAATCTTGTAGTGGTTGATAATGGAGATAACTGGAGTGTAGGGCAGAGACAACTTCTCTGCCTAGGCCGAGTCATGCTGAAGAGAAGCAGACTATTGTTCATGGACGAGGCGACTGCTTCTGTAGATTCTCAGACAGATGCTGTGATTCAAAAGATCATCAGAGAAGATTTTGCAGCCTGTACAATCATCAGCATTGCTCACAGGATACCTACTGTGATGGATTGTGATAGAGTTCTCGTGGTCGATGCAGGTAAATTTAAAAACATGCTTCATATATTCGATATAAATCATACAATTTGTACAGTAAGTATGTGTTTTATATCCAATATAAATCATGCAGTTTGTCTCTTTAAAGATGATCTTGATAATATTAACCCGTTTAAATATATACTCCACCCATATATTAACCACCTACACAGAAAAATTAGTACATATGGGTCAGCGCTCATTCTCAGGATAACATGAGATCGTCTCAAAGGATAACACAAGACCGTCTCAAATGAGAATGTGTAATTTGTAAACATCTCTTACGTTTTTTTTAATTTAGTAGTGTGATACCTAAGTAGTAATAAGTTTACAAATGTGAAAATGATGAACAGGGAAAGCAAAAGAATATGATTCTCCAGCTCGATTGCTTGAGAGGCCATCGCTCTTTGGTGCCCTGGTGCAAGAGTATGCTAATCGATCGTCAGGGATTTAATCTTGGTCTTGTCGCTATCATCAGCCATGCTTGTCAAATAATATGGGGATTGGAACCGTCTTTCTAAATAATCTCACAGATTTACTGTGACTAGTGAGCACGGCCTTCGAGGACAGAGCACAGTTATCCGGACTTACATATGAAGACGTAGATTAGGGGATTTGGAAACAGTTTTTTGTTCATGATTGTAATGAATTATACAGCTGATGCAACACGTTATTACCTTTCACGAGTAGTTATATTTAGGCGCATTTCTTAATTTGCCTTGCAGTAAACGTAGTTTTATGAATCCTCCATATCATCTAACAAATGTCTGATGAGTAAACCCGTCACACGGACAACCTTCCTTTTAAAAGAGATATATCTGCATTTATAATAATCAAAACCGCACCCAACATTCACTAAGGAATAATACTTCAGACGAATGCAGATACAAAACCCAATCAATAAACAAAAGAATGACTAACAATTTGTAGAAAGTATTATTCATTCAACAACCAAATACAATAAGATATACTCCGCACAAGATTGTACAATTGGTTTCAATCTAACAAAACTACTCATATGGCTTCCAGTAGAAAGACCAGATAACATAATGGCAGGAAAATAATATAATAATAGTTCAATAAAGGAAATAATATCTCATGAATCATGATGCAGCAATGTTGTTTTGTTGAGAAGAGAGAACAGGAGCCTGTGATTCAGTTTATCCCAACGAATCCCGACTTCATCTCCCGGAACAAGCCCCCTTCTACTCACAAAGTCCCTCCTCCAGTTATTCATCAGTCCATAAACTTTCGAGGACGGCCACTTCTTCAAGGTCAGCTTCAACTCAACTCCCACGTCAACATCAAACACATTCACCCGCAGGCCATCAAGCGTGTCGATCATAAGTCGACTAGACTCGTCGAGATGAGAAATAATGCGAGTCTCCATGAGTGCTTTTCTGATGAGAAGCCTGTGTTGTGCATTACAGTCGCTTGCAGTCAGTACTTTCCTCACAGTCCAGTAGTCCAAGTCGGCCTCAGGAGGACGGTACATCCTTAGTGGGACCGCGTCTATAACTTCCTCCGACTCGGAACAATCACTGCTTTCAGCAGAGTTACAACTAGGGCCAGCACCAGAGTAAGAAACAGCCAAATCTGATGAAACATCAACATTACTGTTGGTTTCTTGGGTTGAATGACGAAACCCTCAATATTTTGATGAGCAATGAAATCAAAGAAAGGGGCGCCGTTAAGTTGAACATTGAAGAATTGAACCAAGAAACCATTACCAAGATCATTCGGAGTGAGACCTGTTTTGTGCTTCTTGAAATTAGGGTTATCAACGAATTGAATGGGAGAATTGGGGATGAAATTGAGATGGAATTGTGGGTTGTAAACTTGAGAAGAATCAGAACAACTATCAGCTTCTTTTATTTTACTCATGACTGAAATTAATTAAGTAATTTCTGTGAAAATCAGAGAAACAATAGTTACAGGGTTAAGAACAGAAAACAGAGATGAAGAGAAGAGCGTAAATAAGAGAAGGAATGATTGAAATTAGAGACAAGTAATTATGATAATGATAATGAGAGAATAATAAGAGATGATGATTATATAATATGATGAGAATGAATTAAGGAAAGATTTCAAGTTCTGAATAATGGCGGTTTGTTTGTGTGTTCGTCTAACGGTAAACTCCTCCTTCTCACCTTTGCGCGCCGCCAATAGTAAACGCTTTTTTTTTTTCTTTTTTAATTGTTTCTTCGCACATAAATTTGAAATATTGTAATATTTTTTTTATAATAAAAATCAGATTATTTCATTAATAAAACGCTGGAATAAATATATTGTAATAATGTTCTCAATCAATAAGCTGCTAAAATAATTATAAGATCGTTTTACATTCATCTTGTAAGGTTATTTTTTGGAAATGGTTAATCGCATATAAGACCATTTAGATCCTCTCCATAAGGAAATGGAGATACAAGTTTCTTTCAATGATTCGGATTTAATTCGGCATAAATCGGATGGTTGTAAATTAACTTGAATAAGAAAAGGTAAATGAATGAAAAAATATATATAGTATAATATGGATGTATTAGAGAGGAAATAGAGAGAAAGGAAATGAAGAAAATCCAAATTGTCACTTTTGTAGTTTAAAATGAAAAACAATAAGTCTCTCTTAAGGATATCACTGCCTTAAAAACGGACAAATACTTCTCACTTGCATAGATAAAGACAAATTGTTTTCTAATATCTAGGCATTTTACTTATGTCTTATCTATAAAGTTAATAGTTATTTGTCTCGTCTAAAGCTTAAGACGGATATTGTCCGTCTTAAATGAGATCGAATTTGTGAATGAAAAAAAAGAGTTACTTGTGCAGTATTATTACATGTCACTTCAGCTTCGGTCTTTTTTTACTTGTGCCATTTTGGGTATGACTTGTGAGTTACATCGAATTTTTTTTTGTTTTTTTATTTACATTTGCTCACTGTCTAAGAAGTACTCCATCCCTTCAATTCCAAACAACTCACTTTTCTTTATGGGTAATTCAACTCCACACACACCATTACCTTTTTGGGTAAATTTGTTTCCCACTTTATCCTTGTATTGATTTGTTATTTATGTCATTCCATTAGACCCACTTGCACCTATATTAATTGCATAATTTCCATGATTTATTTTCACCCACCTAATTAATATAGCAACCCAACTAATTACTCCCTCCAAAAATTACCGATCATTCATATTTCCCTCATTTATTTCCCGCCCACCCAACCAACTCTCCTCTCTCACATTCATCCCTCCTTATCTTTCTCTATATCCATACATCCTCCTTCTTTCTGAAACCCTAGAATCATATTCTTCCAACCGCCTCTCTCTCTAACATCCGTCTCTCACAAACACTCGTCTATCTCTCAATTTACTCCCTCATACTCTCTTCATCAATAATAACTCTGGCTAGTTATTATGGAATCTAATGTTGATTTCTCTAACTCTCATGTGTATTTCCCTGATTCATTGAATCCATTGGATATATACTTTTGTTCCAGAAACTGAGTTCCTGATCAAGATATTGTTATCGTCCCTAATACACCCGAACATGAAGAAATGGACAATATTTTCTATGAACAAATTTATGGTACTCCTCCTGCTATTAAGGAAAAAGTTCATGAGTTGTTGGACCCAGATATACCAGAACACGAGGGGTTATTTGAGTTTATTTGTACACTACTTCCTCGCGTTCGATCGTTATACGCAGCCGCTAAAGGGAGGTTGTATTTCTTCCCTTTTTTTATTTTTTTTTTCTTTCAACTGTTTGCATGTGATTTGATGGTGATTATTTTTGCTGGTGATTTGATTGTGATTTTTGCTGATTTTATTGTGATGTTTTTATGCTTGTGATGATACATGCTCGTGATGATACAACCGCTATTAAATGTTTTTATTGTGATTTGATGGTGATTTGTTATGCTCGTGATGATACATGCTCCTTGATGTTGTGTTTTATGCTGATTTGAACACCTCTTTGTGTTTCCTGTTTGATTATGTGTTAGATGGTGTGTTTGCTGGTTGCTGGTGTTAGAGGAGATGAGAGGTTGACAATGTGTTTGCTCGTTGATGGTGTGTTTGCTGGTTGATGGTTTATTTGTTGGTGTATGAGAGGTTTGTTGGTGTTAGTGGAGATGAGAGGTTCGCTGGTGTTTAAACTCGATGATGATAAACCTAATTGGTTTGATAGTAAATAAACTGACATATTGAGCATTTGATTTGTATGTTGTGTCGACTCAATGATGATAATCCTTATTGGTTTGAGAGTATATAAACTGACATATTAAGCATTTCATTTGTTTGTTGTGTCAATTCAGTGATGATAAACCCTTATTGGTTTAAGAGTGTATAAAATGACATAATGAGCATTTGATTTGTTTGTTGTGTCGACTCAATGATGATAGGCCTTCATTCACTAGTTATGAGACCACATGGGCTACCTTAGATGGACGGCATAATTTTGATGCCACCCTAAGAGAGTGTGTGTGTGTGTATGACGGCATAAGTAGTGTACACAAACTCAATGATGATACACCTTATTGGTTTGAGAGTTGTTACATGTGATAAATTTGTGTTGTTTTTATGATGATGGTTATTAATTTCAGGTCATTTCAAATATTTGAACACTTTTTTGTGTTTCCTGTTTGATGATGTACGTGTTTGATGGTTTGATGGTTTGCTTGTTTGCTGGTGTATGAGAGGTATGGTGGTGTCGGAGGAGATGAGAAGTTTGCTTCAGTTTAAACTCAATGATAAAGAACCTTTTGTGTTTTCTGTTTGCTGGTGTTTAAAGTCAATGATTATAAAACTTTATTAATTTCATTCCATTTGCATTGCATTATATCGACGTTTTTTAACAACAAAAAACAACATTCGCTACCTTTGACAACCAAAAAACAACCTTCACTAGTTGACATCATAAACAATAACCTTCATAATTGGTTTATTGTTTATGGTGTAAACTACTTTGAATATTAAAAACAACCTTCATCATCATTACCGTTGACAGCAAAAAACAACCTGCATCACTACCTTAGACAACAACAAAAAAAGCTTCGCTATGTTGCCTTAAACCCTAAACATCATACCCGAAGTTTTGCATTAAATTTTCCAACCCACTTCTTCATATGTTTTTGCTTGATGATGCTAGCCACTTAGCTTTAATTGCCGGTATTATCTTGTTGATTAAACAATCTTTGGTGACAGCTCTTGTTATTGATTCTACTGCTTTTGTCTCCAAAGTACCCGCGACTCTATTTTTACTGTTACGTAGTGCTGGTTGTTCAATTGCGAACGGGATCCAATTTTCCCGTCAAAAATCATCTCCCTAACCTCATTGAAAAGTGGCCTACAAACTGCACACATGAACATTACTTTCGTAATGTATCTTTTTGATTGACATGATCGATATTGTAAGTCTTCCCCACCAACCACATAATACTTTTTGTTGTCCCGCGAAAGGTATAACTACTTTTCGTCAATGTGAATGATATGACGCATATCTTTAGAAACAATCTGATTTTGTTCTTGATGTTGCTCTAATGCTTCGAGTGCAAACTTTAACCTATGAATTTTATTTTCTTCGCTCAATGTTGGATGAAGCCTACTTGTATGAGGTTTGAGAAGCCCTTCAACCACCCAAGAATGGACACACCCAACTGAAACCTTAAGGGTTTTTGACAGCATGTCAATGGTACCTCTACTTGTGAAATCCATGGCTTTTATTTGTTCTAGATTTGGCAGAATCCTTGTTCTGTTTGTATTTCCATAACGATTACTTTTGAAAGTTAGTGTCTCACCTAATTCTTGTTGTTTTTTAGCTCTCTTCCAAAGAACTGAGATTCTCTGCCTCGTAACATCCCACTTGACAGCCACTTCCTTGATTACGCCTCGCGAAAGGGAGCCATTTTCACTCTGTTGAAGCAGCCATAACACAACATCTTTCCTATGAGTTTCTGTCAGATTTTTACCCACCATTGGAATATGTTGTTTTAGGGTATTTGTGTGTATTTTGGATTGTATTTTGGAGTAATTAGGA
This sequence comes from Heliosperma pusillum, assembly GCA_022085475.1. NCBI lineage: Eukaryota > Viridiplantae > Streptophyta > Magnoliopsida > Caryophyllales > Caryophyllaceae > Heliosperma > Heliosperma pusillum. The sequence continues at coordinate 21,477 of JAIUZE010070491.1, read as the reverse complement.
CAGACTTTGGCTGTCAAATTCTGACCTTTCATTGTAAAAAAAATGTGAAGTAATGGCAAAAGTGAATGTGTATTTATTTGGTGGGACATTCAAACATTTTAATGTGTGTGAAATGAAATTTGGTGGGACTTTCAATTTTTCATTGGTGGGAAACTGATTTTGGTGGGACTTTGAATTTTTCATTTGGTGGGAAACTGAATATGGTGGGACTTTCAACTTTTCAGCCCCACTTGGTGGTAAAGTTTAGATTAATCTTAATCATGCTTTAACTCTTATAATTACCCACTTCCTCTCTTTTATTGTTGTTTATGTTGCCATTAATTTGTGTGCCATGCCATCATGGGTTATTTGGAGTTGAAGGGAGAGAGTATTTTACAAGTAAATTTTCCTTTTTAGAGAAGGTGTTTCGTATAATTATATATATCTAAGTGAGTGTTTTATAATTGATCTTTTCGTTTAATGTACATAATACTATAGGCACGTAAAAGTCAAAAGTCATAATATTGTCGCGAAAGATATTTGATGTGTCTTACCTTTTCACAAATATAAAAAACAAATATCTAATGTGAAATAATTTAGTTGATTTGGACGAAATTTAAATAAAGCAGTCAATCTAATTATTTTAATCGAGGTGGATTATTGAAGCGTTAAAAACCTAATAAAAAGGTAAAATTCTCCTAAAATTGGTCAAAACTATAGGAATAGGCTGAAAATTTAGGGGTGAGCAAAACCGGATACCCAATACGGTTTTAATAACCGTATCGAGTACCAAATTTTTTTAAGGCCAAAAATTAGAACCCGGGTACCTGGTTAAACCGGGTACCTGAAACCCGGATACCCAAATCTAGTTTAATTAATAATGCTCAAACCTGAAATTCAAGTCCAAAACATTACTAACGACCCTTGAATAAGATCAGATGCTTATATATTCTATTAGGATAATTATTACAAAACACAATTATTTGCAAAGTCAATAGTAAAATAGTAAAATACAAACTTGCAAAGTTTCACACACAACGTTTTCACTCATAAAGCGAGTTGCGTATATTACAAATTTCACATAAAATGATTGGTGCTCAAAGTTTCACACATACAGGCAAAATAGAAAAAAAAGTTTCACATACACTTTTTTTGGTTATTTTTAATTAAAACGGGTCAAAAACCGTATACCCGGTTTTGATTTTTCCCGATCCGAACCCAGTACGGTTTTTAAAAAGCGTATCGTATACCCGGAAATTCGTATCGTGTACCCGAAAATCCGTGTAATTAAAACCGTATACCATATCGTATCCGTATATTAATTAAAACCGTATCGTAATTTTTTGCTCAGCCGTAGCTGCAATAGCTATAAAGTCCAAAGCCACAAAATCTCATTGAAATATTACTAATATGACAAATTCTCACTTATGACAAGAATATTTGTCTTACGCTTAACACATGTCAAATATGCTGATGTGTGATTGATAAAACAAAAGCAAATTGCATAAGGATAAGCAAAAGATTTGTTGTATATACCTATATGAGATGATACTTGACTCGTCTTTGACTTACACAGATAAAATAGCAAATTATTTGAGAATTTTAAATACTAAATTGCACCAATATATTTTACAACCTTTACCAAGAAACTATCAAAAGAAAATAAAAATGGGATCAAATCTATCATTTATCTATATATTTATCTATCTATACATACACATACAAGGTCAGGATCCAGTGAGAATCACTAACATAATGAGATTCGTGAGAACCCTCACTAAATCTCCACCAAATCTTATTTCAAAAGTTTTAATGGATCATTTACCATTATTTTAGTTTATGCAAGCAAAACTTTTGGTGCAACAAAATAAAATTTATTGTTTATATTAAAAAAAAATATATGTACGTGATGTACATAAATTTAATTAGGTACACTAAAACAACACTATATGCATGAAAACGAGTACTAGATGCACAAAAATTGTTAGATATATGAAAAACATTACTAGGTGCATTAAATTGATGTGCTCAAGATGACAAGATGCATGAAAATGAGTACTAGGTGCATGAAAAAGGTTAGATACATCAAAATTATTGCTAGGTGCATTAAAAAAAGTATAATCTATTTCGAGTCGATTTCCATCAGTAGCTTATAAGTTTTTGGCCAAGAAATATGTTATATAGTCATAATTTTACGCTGAATCCAAATATTTCGTTAATTTTAAAAATGTAATTTTGTAATGCGGAGTTCTCACGGTTCTCATTATCTTAGTGGTTCTCACCGGATCCCAATTCTATACATACATATATATACATACATACTATATATAATCCGGAACCCAATGTGCAGTATTGGAATGCCATAAACATATAAAAATTCATGTATTATATAGTTTAGAGGTATATGAATATGTTAATTGTCGAACATATATAAACAAATAATATAGGTAGATTAAGTTTTGGAAACTAATATATAAAGTCAAATAAATCAAGTTTGACAAAAGATACAATATTTCATAAGTTTTTATATTTGTAAGTAAAATATAATAATTAATGAATGTTTTTTCAATGGCATTCTAAAGCTTTGACTTCAATATTGTTGTACTACTCATATTAATCCATACTTCATATTACCTAACATTAATACTACCTATCACACGACTTTCTTATTTTTGCACTTAGTCACTTAAGTGACCTGCAGTTTCTGGTTCTTATTTTTCTTACCTTATAATATGTCTTTCTCTTCCTTCTTTCATCATTATAAATATGCCTTTCTCTTTCATCTTCTTTCCTCCATTATTCTTGTTCATCCTCCATTTTTTTTTCTCTTTTTCATCCTCCTTTTCCTCTCTTTTTCTGTTCAAACAAGCTTCTTCACCCTCTTTCGAGTTTATACAATGAACTCATCATATGCAAGTTCATGTAATTTACAATGTTTGAAACTCAAAAATCAGATTTTATGCAAACATAATTTGGATGCAGTGTCAAGGACTGTGAAGAAGAGGGTACACTTAGGGAAGAAGTTGTATGGGTGTTCCCTTTGGCCTGTAAGTTATTTGAATGTAAATATTACTAATTAATTGGTGTACATGAATTTGTTCCTTTTAATTAAGAAAATGTACATTGTTGTATGTTTGTAGCACAATTCTTGCGGGTATTTTCAATTGGAGGAAGACGTCATGTTGGGAAGTGCTTCACAGTCCATATATTGTCACATTGAAGACCCAGAGAAGAAGATTTTGATAGAGAAAGTGAAGAAATTGGAGATGAAGAAAGCAAAGTTGAAAAGGGATTTAATGGAATTATCAATTGAATTAACGAAACATCGTAAAGGCGAGAAACTAGCTCTGATTGTGTTATTAGTTTCTTGGATTTTTTTTTGCAATATGTTGGGTGTGTAAAACCAGTGTTTGAATTGGCTTGTATGTTCTTCATTGTTGTATTTTGAAGATTGAAAGATAATAAAATTGTTGCAATGATTTCAAAAGATAGCATTTGATACATAATAGGTTTCACAAAAGTTGCATAAACTGAGTACCACATAACACCAGTCTGATAAGATTCTAAAGAAACTGGTTCCAAAAGATTACACAACATGTTTGACATATCAAGTAATTGACTGCCACAACAAGTTCCAAAAACTACATAAAAACACTTTAGGGCTGGTTCACTAAAGCTTGTGTGGGCTGACTTGTTGAAGCTTGATCAACTGACAGTATCCTACCTCTTCCTCTCTGACTTCTTGGAGGATTGGTGAATACATTACCTTGATCATCAAATAACACTCCCAATCCTCGTGGTGCCTGAAACTAAGAGAAGTTTTTCATACTTAAACTGAAACTGAAATTGTTGAACTAAAAATAAGGCAAATTCTTAAAGTGGCACTTAAACTTAAACTGAATTTGTTTAACTGAAACATAAGAAGTACAGGTCTTACCCTTTCTCTACCTGCAACTCTTCCTGAACCTCTTCCTGCAACCCTTCCTGCACCCCTTCCAGTCCTTATTGTCCTGCCACCCCTCCCCACTCGAGTTGGCTGAGCAGTTGCTCCATGGTGGGAGGTGGGGTTATTTTCCACCTCTTCCCTGACACAGGGGTTGTTCCTAGGTCTCTCTCTGCCTCTTTTTGGTGGTGTTGGCATGACCTTATTCTTATCAGGACATTTTTTCTTATTGTGACTTTTGGACTTGCAAATTGAACAAGTCATTTCAAGTCCATGTTTGGTCAATTTTCCACTTCTTTTGGGATCCTCATGAGGATCTCTCCTTCTTTTCTTTCTTGGCCTACCTGGGACTACCTTGATTGGTGGAGGATTCAAGGGGAGGTCAATCTTAGTCCAATGCCTTTCACCTGGACATGGACTGATAGAATCATTGTATGCAGCAAAATATGCATTTTTTTTTGTACATATCAGGGGACATAGTCCTCTGCTTGTCCATGTATGTTGAAAATGGCAGCCACCCCATGACTACAAGGGATCCCTGTCAAGTCCCACTTCTTGCAGGTACAGGTTCTGGCCAAAATATCAACACGTAACTCATCAATCCCATGTGTCACTTGGAACACTGTGGCAGAAGAAGGTGTGACATCATACATAGCAGCTTGCTCTTTTTCTTTCTCAAGCCTCTCTTGAACTCTAGGGCACACAGTCCCTGACTTCTTCTGCATTTCTGCTTTCTTCACCACTAGTCTCTCCATCATTGAACATCTTATATCTTCAAGCATATAGATTAAATGCTTTGCCCTAGCCTCAATGATGTATGCATTGAATGTTTCAGCCATGTTGTTCACAATGACATCTGTCTTTGTGTCAGTACATATAAAAGCTCTACAGAATAGGGTGGGATTACATGCCATGAATGCATCAGCAGCTTTATGATTTACCTCTCTCATTTCATTTAAGGCATCATTGAAATCTGCTTTGTTGTACGCCTTTGCACAAGTCCAGAATAACAACTTCATTTCATCTCCCTTGTAAGACTTGTGCCAGTTGGCAAATATGTGCCTGGCACAATGTCTGTGTTCAACTTTTGGAAGTTCTTTAGCAACCACAATCAAGATACTCTACATTATCATAAACAAAAAACACACCATCAATATAACAAGGGAGACAGATACATCATTAGTATAACTAAGGCATAATAGGATGACTTATAACTAGGGCATAATAGGATGAAATATATACCTGGTGTTGATCTGAAGTTATTGTCCAACCTTGTCCATCCCTTTCTCCTAGTGTGTCCTTAAGTTGCTGAAAAAACCAATCATAGGAGTTGTTGTTTTCTCCTTCAACAACTGCCCATGCTAGTGGGTACATTTGCTCATTGGCATCTCTACCAATTGCCCCAATTAACTGCCCCCCCCCCCCCCCAAGAATGTCTTCAGAAAACATGCATCAATACATAATATCTTCCTACACCCTTCAATCCATCCCTTTTTCAGAGCATCAAAGTAAACGAAGATTCTCTGAAAAACAGGTATGTTACCAGTGACATTAGGATTTGTTGTCATCTTGAAGACACTATTTGGATTTCCTTCTGTCAAAGCTTGCATATAACTCCCAAGTTTGCTATAATGCTTCTTCATAGAGCCATGTAACATTTTATGAGCATAATACTTGACCTTGTATGCAAAACTTCTTTTAATAAGAACCTTGTAAGCCTTTCTAACAGTTTCAATTATATCCTTAGCTGGCCAATGAGGCCTTGCTTTAAAGACTTCTAGAAATTGCTTAGCTAACCAGGTGGATTTCAATTGCCGGTTGCTTTCCATATTTCGTTGACATGTGTGATGAGGATCTACAGACTTCACCAGAATACAAGTTTGCTTGTTATCCCAACTTCCATATAACTTGAATGGACAACCTGGTAAACATGTAACCCCAAGTCTTTTCCCTCTACCTTTGTCACTGACATCAAATGTGAGGTTTCTCCCTTGAGCTATTGCATACCTAGTAACACAAGCTCTAAACTCTTCTCTATTTGGAAATCTAATCCCCACACACCACTTTAGCTTACTAAAATCTGTTCTCTCATTAACTACATGAACAGTTGACTTTCTCCTCTTACCTGGCACTGGATCTTCTTCACTCTCAACAGGTGTGTGAATTTCATCACCACTATCATCATAATCACTTAGTCTTCCAGAAGGTGCACTGGTATTAACCACCACTTTTTCACCAATTACTTCTTTTTCCTGACTAGGTAATAAAGTGGATGCAGCTTCTAGCTGGAGTTGTTTTGCTATTTTTAAAGCCTTAGCATTCCAAGCTTTGACCTTATCCCTTGCTTCGTTCAACTCTTCATCTGAGTTATCACTTAACAGAATATCCTTCTTCTCAACAAAGTTCTCATACACCTCAAATAACTCCTCATTTTGAATTAAATCTTCATCAATTAACTCCACCTCACTCAAATCATCCTCTTCATCACTTATACCCTCCTCAAAATCAGGTTAATAACCAGGATCCTCTCCCTCACTCAAATCATCCCACTCCACTCCATCAAAGTTATAAGCCAAGGTTGTTGTATCAACACTTTCCTCATAACACTCAAATAAATCTGATATTCTTATGTCATTGAAATCATAAGAGGGTTTAGAAAAATCTAGAGCACTATTATTGAGTGTCAAAGTGTCTTAGCTGGTATTTGGAGGGATCTTTAGTTGTTCATTTATTGTATTAGATTCAACTGTATTTAGAGATGTATTTAGAGATGTGAGAGAATGGGTTGTAACTTTTTTGGAGTTTAGAGATTCCTCTAGGGTTTCAGATAAGGGAGAAGGCTTATGTGGTCCCTTTTTATCAGAAGCATTTACATTTTTTTTCTTAACTGATGTCTTCCTTCTAGGAGTCAACTTTTGGGGAGGGTTGACTATACTTTGAGAAGTCCCCTCTGCCTCTATTAAATTCAATAATTGCTCCACATCACTTTCATCAACTAAGTAACACTCCACCATCCTAGTAACTATTGCCAATTTACGAATAATGTCAGCATCCTTATCGTTTTGTGCTTTTTGCAACCCAAACCCAGGGTTCATATAGAAGATTGCATCAACACCTTTTCTAAATTTCCCACATTTCTCAGCCTGCTCGAGTATTGTAAACCAACATAGTTCATCAGGGTCGACACCAACAGTCCTAAAACTCCTACCCATGTAAGTCAAACCCTTATCATTCCTAGTGAAAGAACTTCCATGCCACAATTTCAAGGTTACAGTTTGCCAAGGATTATCCTAATTTAAATGAAACAGTATACACATTAAGGTTTCAATGGCGTAAATGGATTAAAATCAGTATACACATTACCTAGATTTATTTGAAATTCAAATCAAAATAACATTAATAAGTAACATTAAAATGAGGATTAAAATTAACATTAATAAAGTTGGGGAAGAACTTACTTTGTCCATGGCATAAGAGTGTAAGCGTGATGATAGCTAGTTGAAGAGGTGACACAGGGAAGATAAAAGGGAGGGAGAGAGTGTGTGACACAGGGAAGTGGGAGAAAGAAGAATGAAAAAAATTGATGTTTATTATACCTAGTTGAAGAGGTTACCTGTTTAACAGGTAGCCCTTCATCTAAGGGTGTAGTGAGCAAGTCGTGTGATAGGTAGTATTAATGTTAGTTAATATGAAGTATGTATTAATATGAGTAGTACAGCAATAGGATGTGTTATTCCTATGAAATAATCCATAATAATATTATCATAAGGGTTTTTTTTTTCAAACACAACCTTTAAAAAACTTTTTCTTCCAAACAACACCTTTAAAAAAACTATTTATCAAACACAACATTTAAAAACCATTTTTTGTCCAAACACGACAATTTGACCGGATTCCGTCCACTTAATTGATTTCCGGCAATTAAAATGTTTTTGTCCAAACACGACAATTTCCCTCTCCTTTTCATTTTTCCTCCATTTATCTATCAACCTCTTTCTATTTAATACCCATCAATCACTCTTTCTCTCCCTACCTTCATCTTTCTCACCTTTAAACTCAATCCTTTTAAAATTGTTCTGCGTTAATAAAGTCCAGTAGCAGCTCACTTTCTTCGTCAACAACTCCGCTCCTCAAATGTCAATGTGGAATTCCTGCCTCTTTGAAAACGTCTATGACGGAAAGAAATCCATGTAGAAGGTTTTTAACATGTAAGTTTTATCACCCGGAAACTGGAATGCGTGGTTTCAACTATTTCAAGTGGGTTGATGATCCCCATGAATAATTTGAGGTTTGAAGTCGGAAATTGCGGAACAAAAAATGATATTTGAACGATTAGAAGACCAAAAGTGTTGTTGTGATGCTAAAATTGAGGAAATGACTTTGAAATTGAAACTTCTAAGGAAGAAGAATAAAAAGATGAATTTGATTACATGTGAGTTCTATCAACAAAAAGCAAACACTAACTTAATTTTTTAGCAAAAATCCCTAATCAGTTTGATTGCATGTGAGTTCAATCAGAAAAAATCCCCAATCAACAAAAATTCTCAATCAGGTTTCTTTCGATAAACACAAGATAATGATATGGATTTAGTTGATTAATATGTAAAAAGTTAATAGTAAAATAGAGATTTAGATTGTTTTGTCAAAGAGAGAGGTGAAAAGGAAGAGTGAAAGTGAAAGTGAATGAATAATATAGAGAGAGAAATAAATTGTTCACACATGATAAACTAATTAATGTTGACTTATCGCCGGCTTTCTTTAATGTTAGTCAAAGTCCGACCAAATTGTCGTGTTTGGACAAAAAAATGGTTTTTAAAGGTTGTTTTGATAAATAGTTTTTTTAAAGGTGGTGTTTGGAAGAAATAGTTTTTTAAATGTTGTGTTTGACAAAAAAACCCTTATCATAACTTATTATTGATAAGCTTTATATCTCATCCTAAATAATAGAAAAATATATCGTAAATGGTAAAATATGATTTAAGCAAGTTTAATGCAATTCTATTCCAAAGAAAATAAAATTTAAATGGTAAATTAAAGTCCGGACGTGACCAGGTAACAAAACTAGCTAGTAAAGCTTAATTACTGAAACGGGCAGGTCAATTCACTTGACATGTTTAAGGAAGGAAACAATACACACCAAAACTAAAACACGGACATAGGAGATGGTGTCTCATTCTATATATATCAATTCTTGTCTAAGATCAAGTTAACTTAAGATGACTCTGGCAAATCGCAATAAAGATTAAAATTGATGATTATAGTAAAATCCGCTACACGGACCAACCAAGTCGGGGTTGGGATGGGGTCAACATCAGGTTAAGTTTTGGATATATCTGCTTTTACAGGAATGCATATTTATACTGCTTGGAGAGTTGGAGTAATTCAGAGTTTAAGCTAAAAATAAATGATCTTAAATACAAAATTTAATCAATAAACAAACAAAAGAATGACTAACAATTTGTAGGAATTATATTTATTCAACTGCCAAATACATTTAAGATATACTCCGCACAAGATTGTACAATTGGTATCAATCAAGCATAAGTAAGAATTCAGAGCTACATAACTACTCACATGGCTTCCAGTAGAAAGACCAGATAACATAATCGCAGTACAATAGTGTATCTTCAATCAAAAGAATGTAAGCTATAATAAAATAATAGTTCAGTCAAGCAATGTTGATTTGTTGAGAAGAGAGAACAGGAGCCTGTTATTCGATTTATCCCAACAAATCCCGACTTCATCTCCCGGAAAAAGCCCTCTTCTACTCACAAAGTCCCTTCTCCAGTTGTTCATCAGTCCGTAAACTTTCGAGGACGGCCACTTCTTCAAGGTCAGCTTCAACTCAACTCCCATGTCAACGTCAAACACATTGACCCGCAGGCCATCAAGCGTGTCGATCAGAAGTCGACTACACTCATCGAGATGAGGAAGAATGCGAGCCTCAATGAGTGCTTTTCTGATGAGAAGCCTGTGTTGTGCATTGCAGTCGCTTGCAGTCAGTACTTTCCTCACAGTCCAGTAGTCCAAGTCGGCCTCAGGAGGACGGTACATCCTTAGTGGGACCGCATCTATAACTTCCTCCGACTCGAAACATTCACTGCTTTCACCAGAGTTACTAGAGGGGCCAGCATGAGAGTAAGAAACAGCCAAATCTGATGAAACATCAACCACTTGTGTTGGTTTCTTGGGTTGAATGACGAAACCCTCAATATTTTGATGAGCAATGAAATCAAAGAAAGGGGCGCCGTTAAGTTGAACATTGAAGAATTGAACCAAGAAACCATTACCAAGATCATTCGGAGTGAGACCTGTTTTGTGCTTCTTGAAATTAGGGTTTTGGAGGAATTGAATGGGAGAATTGGGGATAAAATTGAGATGGAATTCTGGGTTGAAAAGTTGAGAAGAATCAGAAAAAGAATCAGCTTCTTTTATATTACTCATGACTGAAATTAATTAAGTAATTTCTGTGGAAATCAGAGAAACAATAGTTGTAGGGTTAAGAGCAGAAAACAGAGATGAAAAGAAGAGCGTAATTTAGAGAGAAATTAGAGACAAGTAATTATGATAATGATAATGATAATGAGAGAGTTAGAAGATGATTATATATAATAAAATGAAAATGAAATAAGGAAAGAATTGAAGCTGAGAATAATGGCGGTGAAAGTATTTGTGAGTTCGTCTAACGGTAAACTCCTCCTGCCTCATCTATGCGCGCCTTTTAGCCCTAAACACGTCTCTCTTTTTTGTTTTCTTGATTTTTCTTTTTTAATTGTTTCTTAGGCTTTGATTTGAAATTTTGTAATATTTTTAATAGAAAAGACTATTTCATTAATAAAGTGTTGCAATAAAATTTCTTGTAATTAGGTTCTCAATCAATGAACTCCTGAAATAATTAATCGGTTATAAAATCATTTTATTAGTAATTTTACTCTTTGAGTAATTTTCGTATCATAAGTGGTATCAGAGCTTCGGCTCTTGATTTCCCTAAATCTAGACGGTCCTAGGCGTGTCAAAGCCAAGTTATTAGTTGAATTTCTAATTGCGATTGGAGTTCAAGGGTTAAACTCAAGCGACGTAGTTTGAGGGTTAATCGGTTTTGATTACTCATCTCAGGAGCAAGGTTCTAGTCAAGTGTTATTCAAGGCGTGAAGTAAATGATACGAAAATTACTCAAGGAGTAAGATCCGTTAACTTACAGCGGAAACAGACTATGTCACAGTCGGACAGACTGTTGCTTTTCGTTGAAACTGGAACAAGTAACAGTGATAATAACGGTGATATGGAAACACACGGATGTAACAGTCTGGATGACTGTTGCAACGAACAGAAACACACGAACAACAACAAACGAACAAAGGGATATTTGACCGACCTAGACCTATAGATCGTTCAATGGTGATTGATACTCAAGACCTATTGATTATCAATCGAATTAAAGTTTGAAAACGCGTCAAACTATAGCCAGGTTTGGATCGAAAACGCGTCGAACCGAAAATAACACAATTGCAACAGCAAAAGTAGGGTTTTTCTTATTATCGTTCAATTCTAAAATTATTATAATTGCCTTGCTCTTTATTCTTTACCGTAATTAGGAAACTAAAATAAATTAGTAATAAACTTTTATTCAGAAAATAAACTAATTTCCTAAACCCATAATGAGCTGGTTGTGGTTTTCACACACGACTTTCAATGAATTCGTCACTATATCGACTCATACCCATACTCGTATCAACGTGGGGATAGGGTGTGGAGGGATGGTCGAAGGTGACGGCAACGACGTTAGGAGGGTGGTGGGTACTGGGTAGGGGTGAGCAAAACCGGGTACCCGATACGGTTTTAATAACCGTATCGGGTACCCGGTTTTTGGAAGGCCAAAAATTAGAACCCGGATCTGACTCGGTTTAACCGGGTACCCGATTTTCGTATACCCGGTTAAACCGGGTACCCGAAAACCGTATACCCGGATCCGGTCTAATTGATAATGCTCAAACCTGGAATTCGAATCCACAACATTAGTAACGACCAATAAATAAGATGCTTATATAATCCACTAGGATCATTATTACGAAACACAATTACTTGCAAAGCCAGTAGGTAAAATAGAAAAATACAAATTTGCAAAACTTCACACAGAAATTTGTCACTGATAAAGTGAGTTACGTATATTATAAGTTTCACATAAATGATTGGTGCTCAAAATTTCACCCATATAGTCAAAATAGAAAACAAAATTTTACATACAACTTTTTTTTTGGCTATTTTTAATTAAACCGGGTCAAAACCGTATACCCGGTTTTGATTTTCCCCGACCCGGACCCGGTACGGTTTTTTTAAAAACCGTATCGTATACCCGGAAATTCGTATCGTGTACCCGGAAATCCGTGTAATTAAAACCGTATACCGTATCGTATCCGTATATTAAATTCGTATCGTATATTTTTGCTCAGCCCTAGTGGTGGGTGAGGATGTTGATGCGGGAAGGGGATCCGAGATTGATTTTTTTTAGCGACTTTCATTTTCTCTTTTTTCTCTCTCTCTTATTTCTGTCATGGGGCTGAGAAATTAGAAGGGTACATTCGGAATAAGGGAGACATATGTGCGAGATTGAGTAAAATAATGTGCGGGAATTAATAACTCCCATTATTTATTATTCTTTATTTACAACCCACTTTATCAAACTCACCTTAACTTTCCTACCTTCATCAACACATACCTTTCACCAATTTTAACTCATATCTTTTGGGTTTTATGGCAAGAAATAAAAATTTGAGGTAAATATTAAATTATATCAAGAGTCATCTCTATTTGTAGAGCACAAAAAGATAATAATATTGATGTAAATTTTTTCATTTTTTTAATGTTCAAGTTTTAAATTAAATGGTTGCAAAAATGAAAAGAAACAAAAATAAAAAGCTAGTCAATCAAAATTTCACATCAGTTATATTCGGCCCGTGTTGGGTAACCACGTCACTTAGCGTTTTAGGTTTGTTTCGGGTGTATGATAACATGTCACTCCAAGTATGATCTTTTTCGAATGTGCCATTTTGGCACTACTACAAATACAGGCAATAACAACGCCCCATCAACAACGCATACTCACGAAAATAAAGAAAAACCGTTGTGGAATGGAAAATTATTTTTCCGCGGAATTATATTAAACCTAATAACAACGGTATTAGTTTTTCAAACGTTGTTATTAGTTTTAACAACGGCGTGAACTAAAATAACCGTTGTAAATAAATCTACTAATAACAACAGCTTATTTTATATCCGTTGTTATTAATTTAGCGCGAAATAAGGAAAAGTAATAACAACGGGTATCAAAAGCCCGTTGTTATAATGTGTTATTAATTTGGCGCAATATTTGGCTTAAATTAATAACAACGGATATGATTTTGTTGTACGTTGTTGTTAGTTGTAACAACGGATATAACTTTTTTAACCGTTGTAAATAAGGAACCTAATAACAACAGTGACTATGAATAATAACCGTTGTCAATACGTTTAATAGAGATGAAAAAAACACACAACACTAATAATACTGTACTGCAACACAAAACCACAAACACAAAGCGATTATACTGCATCACAAAACCACAAACACTAATAATTTATTGATTTCCTGATCGTCTCTTTGTCATCATCTCCGTCTGCTATTTCTTATTAATCAGGTATTCTAATAATTTTTCTTTACTGATTTCCTGAATTTCGTTTATTTGTGAATTAGTTGGCTTATTATTGAATTAGTTTTAATTAGTTGAATTTTCTGAATTACTTGGCTTACTATATATACTACGAATGTAGATAAATGACTCGAACTTGGATGAATGCTGCGAATATGAGTGACCCAAACTATAAGGATGGTTTAGCTGAATTTTATGAAGTCGTTGCGAACAATTTGAATGGTTCTTCTAGTATTCCATGCCCTTGTGAAAGATGTGGTAATATTAGGTATATGGCTATTCCGGACGTTAAAATTCACCTAGAAAAGTATAGTTTTAGTCGATCCTATACCCGTTGGATTTTTCATGGGGAATCATTAGAGGAAGATAATAATTTTGAAGAAGATGATCTTGAGGTATACGAAAGGATAACTGATGATCCCGAGTTTGCCGAGTATGTTGAGTTGGAAGCAGACGAGTTGAATGTTGGGTCTACAGATAATGAAGAAAAAGATGATGAATCAAATGCTTTTGAAGATGAAAACATTAATTTGGATGACCTTGACAACATGTATGAGAAGTTGTGTGAGTCTGAAGCGCCTCTATACCCTGGTTGTAAGTACACAAAGATGTCGGCTGTGGTGAAGTTGTATAATATCAAGGGGGCAAATGGGGTTAGTGACACGTGTTTCACTAGTTTATTAGCCTTGATAAACGACATGCTTCCAGATGGTAATGTTCTTCCCGTTAAGACATATGAGGCTAAAAAACTAATTAGAGGGGTGGGTATGAAATATGAGAAAATACATGCATGTCCAAATGATTGCGTATTGTATCGAAAATTATATAAAAGCCTTACCAATTGTCCGGTTTGTTTTGAGTGGCGTTGTAAGGATAAGGAAGGGATCCCGACTAAGGTGTTATGGTATTTTCCAGTGATACCAAGATTAATAAGGATGTTTGCGAATAGCAATGATTCAAAAATGTTAACTTGGCATGAAACTGGAAGAATAAATGATGGGAAGCTAAGACACCCGGCAGATGGTATGCAATGGAAATCGTTCGACGCTAAGTATCCCGATTTCGGCATTGAACCTAGAAACTTACGTCTAGCGCTGTCCACTGATGGAATGAACCCACATGGAAACATGAGTACCCAACATAGTACTTGGCCAGTAGTGTTGGCAATATACAACTTACCTCCATATGTGTGCATGAAAAGAAAGTACTTGATGTTGTCGTTGTTAATTTCCGGCCCTAAACAACCTGGAAATAATATAGATGTCTATTTGGAACCTCTTTTAGATGATTTGCGAATTTTGTGGGATAGTGGGATAGAAGTATTTGATGCATATAGGAATGAAACTTTCAATTTGAGAGCGATGTTATTGTGTACAATAACCGACTATCCGGCTTATGGCGACCTTTCTGGGCATACGGTGCATGGGAAAGAGGCATGTCCATTGTGTGGGGAGGATATCGAGTCTGAATACTTGAAGTGTTCTCATAAGTATGTGTATTTGGGAAATAGGAGGGGCTTGGATCCTGACCATTGTTATCGCAAGCAGCAGAAAGCATTTAATGGACGTCAAGAACATCGTCAACCTCCTAGAATTTTGAGTGGGCATGAAGTTTATCAGAAAGTAAAGCATATAGAGATAAAATATGGGAAGAAGAACGGCTCTAAATTGTCTACTCGTGGGTATAAGAAAAGATCCATATTTTTTGATAAACTTCCATATTGGCCTGACCTGGAGGTCAGGCATTGCCTCGATTTCATGCACATTGAGAAAAATGTCTGTGATAATATTATCAATACCCTCCTGAATGTTCCCGGTAAAACAAAGGATAACGCCGCAGCTAGGGAAGATATGCAAATGATGGGTATTAGGCTAGAGTTGGCACCACAGAAGAGAGGTAATGGTACATTTTTACCGCCAGCAGCTTATACCCTTTCACGGAATGAGAAAAAAGAGTTTTGTGCATGCTTGAATGGAATTAAAGTGCCACATGGTTATTCGTCCAACATCAAAAGCCTTGTGTCGATGCAAGATCTAAAACTCACCGGGTTAAAGTCACATGATTGCCACACTTTGATGCAACAATTACTATCCGTGGCTATTCGCTCCATTTTACCTGAAAAGGTACGATATGCTATTACCAGATTCTGTCTCTTCTTCCAGTCCATATGCGATAAAGTCATCGATCCCGATGATGCGGATTCATTGCAGGACCTCGTTGTCACCTCTCTTTGTCATTTTGAAATGTATTTTCCACCCTCTTTCTTCACTATCATGATTCACCTGACCACTCACTTGGTTAGGGAGATTTTGTACCTTGGGCCCGTGTACTTGAGATACCAGTATCCTTTCGAAAGATTGATGAAAGTCTACAAGGACTATACATCTAATCGGTATCGTCCAGAAGGTTGTATTGCTGAACGTGCTATATTAGACGAAGCTCTTGCATATTGTTACGCTCATCTCTCCCTGAGGAGTTAATTGGCGTTCCAAAGAATCGTCATAGTGACTGGATGACCGGAAAAGGTATTAGGGGCCGGGTTGAAAAAATTGTGTCACGTGACATGTTACATTTAGCACATACGTATGTGCTAAACAACGAAGATGAGGTGCAACCTTATATTGAACAACACAAAGATGAGCTCAAATACGATCACCCAAACAAGAGCGAGATGTGGATTGCAAACGAGCATAAGAAGACATTTGGAGAGTGGTTTAGGAATGTTGTCTTGGAGTATAAGAATTTGTATGGTGATGACATCTCTCCTAGGTTACTACGTCTTGGGTTAGGTCCAAATGCCAGGGCCACTTTTTTCAGCGGTTTTGCTATTAATGGTTATACTTTTTACACCCGCGAGCAAGATGAGTTGAGCACAATGCAAAATAGTGGTGTGAGTTCTGAATTTGAGGCAATGCACTTTGCTACTTCAAAAGATAAAAACCCTATTTGGGGAAAATGCCTTTATTATGGTGTTATTCAAGAAATATTGGTATTAGATTACATTGATTTCACAATACCTCTGTTTCGATGTAACTGGGTTGATAACAACAACAATTGTGTTCGAAAGGATAAAATGGGATTTACGTTGGTCAATTTGGATAAGGTTGGCAATAATAAGGATGATCCTTTCATAATGGCATCCCAAGCTAAACAAGTGTTCTATGTCACCGATCCTATGGATAAGAAGTGGTCTGTTGTACTATCTATAAGGAGTAGACGGGGTGCACCCGATAATGGTGGGGATAATGATCAGGATGTCGTGTTTGAGGGAATGGATCACTCTTCCACTGTATCTTATTTCGACAATGTTGACACTGATCATGATAACATTGAAAGCATCTATATGCGTGATGATCATGGTGAAGGTATTTGGGTTAACGAAGAAACTATGTCGGGCAAGAAACGTCCCCGATCCTGAGGTGGTTAATAATGTGAGGTATTAGCTTATATATTTGTTTTTTTTTTAGTTTCTGTTATTTTTTTAAATAACTATCTTTCTGATTTTTTTTAAATAACTTAGGAACGGCATAGTAATAACAAACGTAAAGCACTGATACTTTATTAGCTCGAACAGATTTGCATTTAGGAACCATAGCGGAAATCTTACAACCATAGCGGATACAGACACACACACTTGACACTCGATCAACATCTATTATGATAGGCTGATACAAGACCACAGGCCCTAAAACCCCATTACACTGCTATTATGATAGGCTGATACAGACACACAGGCCCTCCCGGCCATCATACATGACCACAGGCCCTCCCATCCCATTACACTGCTATTATAATAGGCTGATACAGACACACACACACTTGACACTCAACATCTAACACAGGACGTTGCTTGGAATTTTTAGGTGTACATTGCTTGGAAAACAGCCACAACCTGGTTGTAGGCATCGACGATTTCTGAATTGGCCGACTGCTGACCATTCAAGATGGTCGGATACGGCACGTGGAAATAGTCCACGGTATTCTTCAGAAGCTCGGCGTCCTCGTCTGTGGCTACCCAGAGGTATGGTTCGACTGTTGATCTATTCGGAGCAACCCAGTCGCTCTTACCATGGCCTCTGAGTTGAAACATATTGCCAAGCTTAAATGCTGATTCTGCATCTGCAAGTGATGTTCCAAACTGAATGAGTAGTATCCCTTTGAATCCCCAAGGCGCCCATTGTGCCTTAATTCTGCTGACCGAGTATCCCAGCTCAATAAGCTTATTCCTCAAAGGAGTAAAGCTTTTGGCAACAAATTTTCCATCGTCCAAATGGCCTGGGGCATTCATTAGGACACAGTGATATGGACGAGCAACATTTTGAGACATTTCAAAAATAGACAAGTGATTTAATAGTTTTGGTTTGGTTTATTTGCAGTGAGTATTCTTTTCTGAATTTATAGCATTCAGTGTATTGTCTTTAGTTTTTGTTAGCTTTGGTCATTGTTGAAGATTCCCAAATTATTTAGCTTTTGGTCATTCATTATACAGTCTCCATGTTTTGGTTTCTGCTGATATTGCTGTGTATAGTGCTTATGATATTGCTGTCTTTGTTGGTTTCTGCTGATTATTATTGCAGTGTATAGTGCTTATGATATTGCTGTATCTAATTATAATTAAAAAAAAAATAAAGGTAAGCAACAACAACGGTTGTTGTAAATATACCCGTTGTGATTGATTATAACAACGGTTAATAACCATAAACCGTTGTCATAGTGTTTACTAATTACAACGGGTAGACTACTATAACCGTAGTCATTACTCTATCACAACGGTTTGTTTATGATAACCGTTGTCAATATTTGTAGTAGAAAACACACAACACTAATAATACGACTGTACTGCAACACAAAAACTCTATCACAAAGCGATCATTTTTCTGTCATCATCTCCCTTATTATTTTTGAATTTGTGAATTTGTGAACTATTTCTTGAATTTGTGAATGTCATTTCCTGAATGTCGTTTATTATTTTCACCAATTCAATGTCGTTTATTAGCAAATTTGTTAATGTCATTTCCTGAATGTCATTTCCTGAATGTCATTCAATTCTAATTTTGCTTTATCGATTGAATAGCTTTGAATTGAATTAGTTTAATTACTTCTAAACTTAAGTAAAAAAACAAATTAACGTATCAACATTAATATTATTAAATAATAAGTTCAAACGGCGCCACACACAAATGGCGCCAAAACAACAACAAACAACTACAACCAAACAACAACAACCAAACAACCAAACAACTACAACCAAACAACAACAACAAACTAAATTGAGTCCGGGTAAATCTCCCGGATAGCTGCCACCGCTAGAGCATATGCATCAATCGGGTCAGCCTCGCCAGAGCCAACCCTTCCCACTGCTCTACCTGGGTCACTTCAACGAGGTCGACCCCATTTGGCCAACGGTGACGGTCATGTTCGGAAGCCACCCATAGATATGGCCCAGGCTGGTGGTCCGTGCTCTCAATAAAATCTTTTCGCCCATGCCCGGCCTTGTCAAACATTCTTGCCAGTTTGAATGCGGACGCACGATGAGCATCCGACATCCCAAACTCGAAAACGAGTTCCCCTGTAAAGTACCTGCGATGATAATTTGGCCACATCTTCCTGATTAAGTAGCCATTTCGAATAAGCGTATCACGGAGTTTTTTGTAACTTTTACACACAACGTAGCACCCTCAATATGACAAGGCATTTCTTTCATGATGCAAGCATATGGTTTAGTAAAAGTTCCAGACATTTTGTATGGTTGATGTTAGTATTGAGGCTGGGAAATTTTGTATGGTTTAGCAAATATGTTATTGATTAGAGTTGGGAATTTTGTATGTGGTTGATAACCTGCTTGTATTGAGGCTGTATTTATAGAGAGTTATTTATTGGAGTTATTTATTCACATGCATGCATTGGTTCACATGAAGGCATTGATTCACATGCATGCATTGGTTCCCAAAACGACTATACATTCACATGCATGCAGTACGTTATTGATTGAGTAAATGTGTGAATATGCAGTCAATGCATTTACTGCAATGTGCAGTCAATGCATTTACTGCAATGTGCAGTCAATGCATTTACTGCAATGTGCAGTAACCCTATCACAACGGTTGTGGTAACGAAAACCGTTGTGGTTAGTAATAACAACGGGTTTTTGTACCAATAACCGTTGTTATTGCGTAATAACAACGGGTTTTTGTACCAATAACCGTTGTTATTGCTCAATATTATTATTTTTAATTAAAAGATATTGCAGTCCAAACCCGTGAATAAACAACAGCAGAACCAGCATTGATTAAAGCATCCATTGAACATCATCAATGGCAGCATAACCCCTCTATAAATACAGCCTCAAAACCCCTCCTTTAAATATTACATAACTACCCTAAAATTAATATCATCAATGGCAGCAGTTAACCTTCCCAACGATGAAACGACCCTTACAAAATTGATTGCAGATGAGGAGGAGGCTCTTGCCGTAGTTCCCGCTGATCATCACCCATTGATTAAAGGATCCATTGAACATCGAAGGGATTATTGGATTAAGAGGCGTGAAGCAGTCCGACTTGTCAACCAAGCGTCGTCATCATCATCGTCCTCTGTCTACCCACGTCGGCCTTATACTCGGAGGTTGGATGCCGCAAGAGATATGTTGAGCTGTACCCGTCCTACCTTATCTGCACATGCAAGACGTGTACTTGCAGGCATTGAATCTGTTATTGCAAAATACGAGGTTAATGATCCGGAAGTCATCAGTATCATCAATATTGTTCCGGATTGTTGGTGGCAGTGTGAAAAAAAGCTTTTTACTCTTAACCGGAATTGTTCCGGATTATTTAACATCTTTATTTATTTGATGTCGGATGAATGTAATGTACTTTAATCTAAAATCTAGGTTATTCCTAATGAAAACAATGAGAAAGAATGTTGTTTAAAGTGTTTGAATTGATGATGTTCAATATTTTGATGTTTGATCAATATATAGCGATCATCTACTATATATATAGAAGTATATAAAAAAGGGTTTAGGGTTTAGGGTTTAGGGTTTAGGGTTTAGGGTTTAGGGTTTAGGGTTATTTTGAAGTAACACACGTATACTAATAATGATACTTAATAATTAAAAGTGATCCGACCCGAAAATGATACTTAATAATCATCACGCGGATAATAAATGATGATTTCTATCGAATTAAATTAAATAACTCGATACTAGCTAATTAATTTTGGGTCGGACAGTTTCAGGTTTGTGATGCAAAAACGGCCCGACGAATCTAACTACCTGATCGGAATATATATGCATGGCCTATTATTATTAACCATTTATTTGTTGATAAAACGTACTCCCTCCGTCCCAGTCAATTGTTTACACTTCCTTTATTTCCCTCTCACAAAATAAAGCAAATGTAAACATCTCACTAGAACAGAGGGAGTATGTACATACATACATACACAATAATATAATATATATTATATATAATAGGTGGTAAAAAAGCAATAATAAACCGTCCTTTTTAATTAATTTGAGCATATATATATATATATATATATATATAGAGAAATGTTCAAATGAGTCCTTCATATCTTTTGAGTCCCTAAGTCCTCTTATGAGCCCTTAGATCCTTCAAGGTGGATGGTTGAGATTAAAAGCAAAAAGTAATCAATACACTAATTGTTTACTTATACCCTAATTAATTATGTTTCTCTCTCTAGGTTAAAGTTGATGACATTTTAGCATTTTTAGGGTTTAACATTTTTTTTCAACGGTAACTTTTGTTTTTTTACAAGTGTGCAGTTTCACAAGTGTAACTTTGATCTTTTACGAGTGTAACTTTAATCCAAAAAAGTGTAACCTTATACTAAAAATTGATTTTACGA